>JAMCCL010000574.1:0-24550 GCA_024516035.1 Bactericera cockerelli
AAAAAATTTTTTTTTCCGGTTTTTGGGAAAAGAAAAACATTTTGCAATCTGCAAAAGAAAAATCATTGGGTTTCCTTTTAATTAAAAAGTATTTTAATTTTTAGTTTTCCTTTTTACAAAAAGAAAAACCATTTTTTTTCCGGGGGAACCCCCAAAAAAAAATTTTTCCCCCAAATTGCAAAATTTTTTTAAAAAATTTTTTTTGTATTTGGACCAGATTTTAAATGTTTTATTTTTACCTCGGTTCAAAAAGAAAAAAATTTTTTTACCCGTTTTTTGAAGAAAAAATTTTCCCGAATTGCAAAAATTTAAAAATTTGGTCATAATTAAAAATTTTTAATTTTTTATTTCCCAAAAAAAAAAAAAAATTTTCCACCCGTTTTTGGGAAAGAAAAAACAAAACCCGGAAATTGCAAATAAAATCATTTTGTTTTTTTTTATTTAAATTAAATTTTAAAAATTTTTTTTTGTTTTTTTTAACCCCAAAAAAAATTTCCCCCAAACTTTTAACCCCTTTTTTAAAAGGAAAATTTTGCATTTTGGGAAAAAATTTAAAATTTCAAAAAAATAAAAAAAAATTTTTGTTTGGGGTTTTTTTAAAAAAAAAAATTTTACCGCGTTTTCAAAAAAAAAATTTTCCCCCAAAAAATTAAAAAAATGTTTTAATTTTTTATTTTTTACAAATTAAAAATTAAAATAAATTCCATTTTTTTTTCCAAAAATTTTTTTCCCCAAAAAAAATTTTTCCCCGGTTTTTAATTTTTAAATTTTTGTTGGGGTTTGCACAGTTAAAAAATAAAAATAAATTTTCCATTTTCTTTTTTTAAAAAAACCAAATTTTTTTCCCCAAACCAAAAAAAAATTTTCCCCCCCTTTTAAATTTTAAAAAAGTTTGGTTTTGATTAGGCCAAATTAAAAATTTAAAAAAAATTTTTCCTTTTTTTTTTTTTTTTTTTTTTTTTTGTTTTTTTTTTTTTTTTATTTTTTTTTTTTTTTTTTTTTTTTTTTTACCGTTTAAAAAAAATTTTACCCTTAAAAAAAAAAAACCTATTTTCCCTTTTTAAAAAAAATTTTTTTTCCCCAAAATAAAAAAAGAAAAAATTTTCCTGTTTGTTTTTTCCTTTAAAAAAAAATTTTAAACCCCTTCAAAAAGAAAAAAATTTTTTTTGGTTTTTAAAAAAAACATTTTTGGGATTAAAATTAAAAAATTTTTAAAATTTTTTCCCTTTTTTTTAAAAAAACCTTTTTTCAAAACGAAATAAATTTCTACTTGTTTTTAAAACCCGAATTTATTGCACATGATTGAAAGTTAAAATACAATTAAAAAATTAAAAATTTCAACCCTTTTGTTTTTCCGTGAGACCCGAAAAACATATTCACCGCGAAATTGCAAAATTGAAAATCTTCTCCGTTTATGTATTAGGACATTATTAAAATTTTTGGGTGTAGTTTGACCTTAGATTACAAAAATGTAAATAAATTTTCCATCTTGTCGTTTTTTTCCGGGGACCCGAAAAACCAATTTTTACCCGCGAAATCTGCAAAATTGAAAAATCATTCCGTGGTATAGTATTTAAGCACTGTATTTACATTTTGGTGTAGTTTGACTAAAATTACAAAAATGTAAAAAATTTTTCTTAGCTTTGCCTTTTTGGAAAACCCAAAAATTATTTCACCCGTCGAAAAAAAATTCATCTCGTTGATGATTTGACATTATTGTCATTTTGGGGTATTTTGTCTTTAATTTACAAAAAAAAAATAATTTTCTACTCTGGGCGTTTTCCTGAGACCGAAAAACCAATTCACCGCGAAAACTGCAAAATTGAAAAAACATCTCCTTTCTATATTTTAGGCACATTATTGTTCATGTTTGGATTGTTGACCAAGATACAAAATGTAAAAAAAAAATTAAATTCCTACCCTTTTTTGTTTTTCCGTGAGACCGAAAAAAATTTTCCCCGGGGAAATTTAAAATTAAATTCCCTTGTGCAGTATTTGGCCACATGTTTGTACTTTTTGATGTAAAAACCTACATTCCAAAATGAAAATAATATTTCCTGCTTTCGTTTAATGATACCCGAAAAATATTTCCCCGGGTGCAAATTGAAATTTCTCCTTTTCATAGTATTTAACCTTATTGAAATGTTTTTGGGGAGTTGAAAAAATTACCAAATTAAATAATTTTCACTCTTCGTTTTTCTGAGAAAAACATATTACAGGAATTAAATTTTAAAACTTCCTTTTTAATATTTACCTGTATTGCGTTTGGGGAATTTCCTTCAAAAATTAAAAAAATTTTATCTTTTCGTTTTCTAGACCTAAAAAATTTCAGCGTTTTCAAAATGAAAAATTATCTCCGTTTAAAAGAATTTAAAAAATTCCCGTTGGTGTTTTTTTGCCAATTTCAAAATTAAATTAAAATTTACTTCTGTGTTTTTTCTGAAACCCAAAATTCTTATTTTAACCCGAAATTCAAAATTGAAAAATAATCTCCTTCTATGTTTAGGGTTTTTTGTACGTTTGGATGTAATTTGAACTACCAGATTCAAAATTAAAATAATTTTCTAATCTTGTCTTTTTCCGTGAACCCGAAAAACCAATTTACGCAAATCTGCAAAAATTTAAAATAACTCCTTGCTATAGTATTTGGACATTGAATGTTTGGATGTAGTTTACCAGATTACAAAAATGTAAAATAATTTTCTAGCTCTGTCGTTTTTCCGTGAGACCAAAAACCATATTTCACCGCGAAATCTGCAAATTGAAAAATTCTGCTTGGTTTTTAATTTTGTAGTTTGGATGTAGTTTACCTCAAATTCAAAATTTTAAAATAATTTCCGTCTTGTGTTTCCGGAAAAGAAAATATACCAGCAAATTGAAAAAATTTAAAAAAACATTCCGTTTTTTAGTATTTACCAAAATAAATTTCATGTTGGATGAATTTACCTCGTTACTAAAAAAAAAATTTTCAGCTTGTCGTTTTCCCTGAATAAAAATATTTCACCGCAATTAAAATGAAAAACATTCGTTGCTTAATATGCAAATGTTGTAAATTTGTTGGGTTGCCTAAGATTAAAATGTAAAAATTTTCAAGGTCTTTCCGTAAAAAAAAAAAACTATTTTCCCAAATTCAAAATGAAAAAATTCCTCTTTAGTATTTGCCAGAGAATATTAGTTGCTAAGATTACAAAATGTAAATAAATTTTCTGGTTTTTTTCAGAGGAAAAAATTTCACCGCGTTGCAAAATTGAAAAAAATATTCCGCTTAAATTTGGCACAAAATTTAAAATTTTGGGTAAGTTTGCCAAATTACAAAAATTTAAATAATTTTCCTGTCTGTCTTTTTTTTAAACAAAAACTATTTCCAACCCCGAAACCAAAAAAACATTTCCTGCAAATTTAGCACTTTTGAAAAAGTTGGTTTTAGTTTGCCAAATTTACCAAAAAAAATAAATTTTCCTAGCCTTGTCGTTTTCCGTGAAACCCAAAAACCATATTTAAACCCCGAAATCTGCAAATGAAAAATCACTCCGTTGCTATAGTATTAGCACATGTATTGTACTGTTTGGATGTATTTTGACCAGATTAAAATGTAAAATAATTTTCTACTCTTGTCGTTTTTCGTGAACCCCCCGAAAAACCATATTTCACCGCGAAATCTGCAAAATTGAAAAATCATCTCCGTTGCTATAGTACTTAGACACATGTATTGCACATTGGTTGTGATACCTAAAAAAAAATGTAAAATAATTTTCCTAGCTCTTGTTTTTTTCCGTGAGACCCGAAAAACCATATTTACCGCGAAATCTTTCAAAATTGAAAAATCATCTCCGTTGCTTAGTATTTAGGCACATTGTACATGTTTGGATGTAGTTTTAGATTAAAAATTAAAAAATTTTTCCTAGCTTTTCGTTTTTCCGTAACCAAAAACCATAATTCCCGGAATCTGCAAAATTTAAAAACATCTCCGTTGCTATAGTATTTTGGCACATGTATTTTAATTTTGGTTAGTTTGACCTAAAATTAAAAAATTAAAATTTTTTCCTCCCCCCTTTTTTTTTCCCCGGGGAAACCCCCAAAAAAAATTCACCCGTTTTTAAAATTAAAATATTCCGTTTAAAAGTATTTGCCACAGTATTTAAATGTAATAAATAGTTTGTGTTTTCGAACAAAAATAAAAAAATTTTCCACTCTGCATTTATTAGACCCGAAAAAATTTCACCCGAAATCTCAAAATTTACCCCCCTTTTCAAATTTAAAAACTTATGTAATGTTTTGGGTGTTGTTGGACCAAATTCAAAAATGTAAAATAAATTTCCTACTCTTGTCGTTTTTCGGGGACCCAAAAAACCATATTTCACCGCGAAACTGCAAAATTGAAAAAACATCTCCGTTCTATAGTATTTACACAGTATTTTTACATGTGGATGTATTTGACCTACAGATTACAAAATTAAAAATTTTACTCTTGTTTTTTCGTTAGACCCAAGCAATTTCGGAAAGTTAAACTAAATCAAAATGTAAAATAATTCTAGCTTTTGCATTTTTGAGTGACCTCATCACAAAATTGAAAATAAATTTCTCTCGTCGTTTGTTCCTAGCACCCAAACCATATTTCCCGGGGAAAACTCAATTAAAAAATTTAAAAAAAATTTTGCCTGTTTGTACTAATTTGACCTGATATTCAAAAATTAAAAATATTCTACTTCGTTTTGCCTGTATTTCAAAATTATTTACCCAATTCAAAATTGAAAAAAATTCCATATGTCTTTTCCTAGACCAACATATTTCAGTGAAATCGATCAAAAATATAAATTTTATTTACTAGCACTGTTTTCCTTTGGATGAGACCAATCAGTTACCCAAATTAAAATAAAATCCTCTCCTTGCTATAGTATTTAGGCACAATGTATTTACATTGGATGTAGTTTGACCTACAGATTACAAAATTTAAAAAATTTTCCTAGCTCGTGTTTTTTTCCCAGAACGAAAAAACCAATTTCCCGCGAAATCTTCAAAATTGAAAAATCACTCCGTTTATAGTATTTGCACAGATTACATTTGAAGTAATTTTTTCCTGATTACAAAAATTTTAAATTTTTCTACGTTTTGGTTGTAGACCATAACATTTAACAAAATTAAAATTTCTCTCTCCTTTTTGTTAAGATATTATTTATTTGGGTAGTGCTAAATTAAAAAAATTGTTTAAATTATACCATGTTTTCCTGAGACTGAAAAACCAATTACCAAAATGTAAATTTTACTCTTGTTTTTCGTGAACCAATGTACATTTTTGGGGATTGCCAAATTAAAAAACCTAATAAATTTTGCCATGTATTTTTTGAGATAAAACCTTTACAAATCTAAAATGAATTCATCTCTGTTGTTTGTACACAAAAATATTTACCGCGAGTTGTTAATTTCAGATACATGTAAAATAATTTTCTACTTTGTTTTTGGAACCCACAGATTACAAAATTGCAAAATGAAATCTTTTCCGTTCTATGTAAACTAAATCAATTTCCGGAATTTGAAATTCGATAAAAATCTCAACTAATTTTCCCATATTGTCATTTTATTCGTGTGACCTAAAATCCAAAACGAAAATTGCCATTATGATTTTCCCGATCGAAAACATTTACGTAATTATTTAATTTTTTACCTAAATTAAACATGTATTTTTCCTGTTTGGTTTTTTACTTTCCAAAAATTATCATAATTCTTTTGAAATCTTCCGTCAAAACTTTTACACAAATTGCACTTTTGAATTTTTAACTCGATTCAAGTAAATTAAATCAGTCATTTCGTTTTTGTGATTAACACAGATTTACAATTAAAAATTTCTGCTTGAATTTCCAATGTAAATAATTTCCCTATTCATGAATGAAAAATCATTCCTAATAAAAAGAAATATTTCTGTTTGTGTTGTTACGTACAGATAAAAATAAAAATTTACCTACTTCAAATTTAAAATTCATTCCGCTATTTTACGGAATTGATTGAAAAACATTCCGTTGATGAATTCTCGTTCATATATGTACAATTATGATTTTAGTTTTCGTTACCGAGCAAAAAATATTTTTCCCCGATTTTTTCCGAAAAACATATTTACCCGAAATCTGCAAAATTGAAAAAAACCCGTTGCTTTAGTATTTAACAAGTAATTTTACAGTTTGGATTATTTGACCTAAAATTACAAAAAGTTAAAAAAAAATTTTTCCCAGCTCTTTTCGTTTTTCCGTGAGACCCGAAAAACCATATTTCCCCCGAAATCTGCAAAATTGAAAAATCATCTCCGTTGAAAAGTAAATTTGGCACATGTATTGTACAAGTTTTTGGGGTTTGTTTGAAACCCAAATTTCAAAAAAAAAAATAAATTTTTTCCCACCTTGTCCCTTTTTTTGGACCCCAAAAAAACCAAATTTAAGCGAAATCTGCAAAATTTAAAAAAACAACTCCGGGTTTCAAAAGATTAGGCCCCATGTATTGTACATTTTAAAGTAGTTTGACCTACCCGATTACAAAAAAGTAAAATAAATTTTCCCACTCTTGTCGTTTTTCCGTGAGACCCAAAAACCATATTTTAACCCCGAAATCTGCAAAATTGAAAAATCATCTCCGTTGCTATAGTATTGGCAATATTGTACATGTTTGGATGTAGTTTGACCTACAGATTACAAAAAATGTAAAATAAATTTTCTAGCTCTTGTCGTTTTTCCGTAGACCCGAAAAACCATATTTCACCGCGAATCTGCAAATTGAAAAATCATCTCCGTTGCTATAGTATTTAGGCAAGTATTTGACATGTTTGGATGTAGTTGACCTACAGATTACAAAAATTTAAAAAAAAATTTTCCTAGCTCTTGTCGTTTTTCGTGAGACCGAAAACCATATTCACCGGAAAACTGCAAATTAAAAAATTTCCGTTGCTATAGTATTAGACATGTATTGACATGTATGGTGTAGTTTACCTAGATTAAAAATGTAAAAAAAATTTTCCTAGCTCTTGTCTTTTTTCCGTGACCCGAAAAACATATTTCACCGCGAAATCTGCAAAATTAAAAAATATCTCCGTTGCTGTATTTAGGCACATGTATTGTACATGTTTGGATGTAGTTTGCCTAAGATTACAAAAATGTAAAATAAATTTCCTAGCTCTTGTCGTTTTTCCGTGAGACCCGAAAAACCAAATTTCACCGCGAAATCTGCAAATTGAAAAATCATCTCCGTTGCTATAGTATTAGCCACAGTAGTACATGTTTATGAGTTTTGACCTACAGATTACAAAATGTAAAATAATTTTCCAGTCTTGTCGTTTTCCGTGAGACCCGAAAAACCATTTCACCGCGAAATCTGCAAATTGAAAAATTCTCCGTTTTCTATTATTTAGGCACTTGTATTGTACATTTTTGGAATGTAGTTTGACCTCAGATTACAAAAATAAAATAAATTTTCCTAGCTCTTGTCGTTTTCCGTGAGACCCGAAAAACCTTTTTCACCGGACGAAATCTGAAAAAATCATCTCCGTTGTATAGTATTTAGGACATGTATTGTACAGTTTGGATGTTTGACCACAGATTACAAAAATGTAAAATAAATTTTCTAGCTTCTGTCGTTTTTCCGTGACCCGAAAAACCATATTTACCGCGAAATCTGCAAATTGAAAAATTCATCTCCGTTGCTATAGTATTTGCACATGTTGTAATGTTTAGATGTAGTTTGACCTACAGATTACAAAAATGTAAAATAAATTTTCTAGCTCTTTCTTTTTTGAGACCCGAAAAACCATATTTACCGCGAAATCTGCAAAATGAAAAATCATCTCCGTTGCTATAGTATTTAGCACATGTATTGTACATGTTTGGTGTAGTTGACCTACAGATTACAAAAGTAAAATAAATTTTCCTAGCTCTGTTTCGTTTTCCTGAGCGAAAACAATTTACCGCAAATCTGCAAAATTGAAAAATCATCTCCGTTGCTTTAGTATGACACATGTATTGACATGATGATGTAGTTTGACCTACAGATTAAAAAAATAAAATAAATTTTCCTAGCTCTTGCTTTTTTCCGTGAGACCCGAAAAAACCATATTTCACCGCGAAATCTGCAAAATGAAAAATCCATCTCGTTGCTATAGTTTAGCACATGTATTGACATGCTTTGATGTAGTTTGCCTACAGATTACAAAAATGTAAAATAAATTTTTCTAGCTTGTCGTTTTTCCGAGATATTTACCCGATTCAAAATGAAATATCCTGCTGTTTCGTAGAATTTAGATTGCAATAAAAATGTATAATTTCAGTTTTCTTTTGTAGAACAATTACAAACGAAAATAAATCATCTCGTTTTTAGCCAATTGGATTGCAAATAAAATTTTTTTTTAGCCGTGTTTTTGGGACCGAAAAAAAATATTCCGCTCGAATTGAAAACACCAATTTACCATTGAATTGAATCTCGTCAAGTAATAAATTCAGCTTGTGTTTCCTAACCAAAAATTTTCCGTCTGCTTTCCGTGCAATATTACCATTGATTATATTTCTAATCAATTAAATATTCATTTGTGTTTTTCCAGACAAAATTTCCGCGTCTGAAGAAAAACCGTTAGATGCAAATTGAATATTGTTCTAAATTAAATGTATAATTTAGTTTGCTCGTAAGAAAACCTATCAGCGTTCAAAAAATATTCCGCAAGTATGAAATATTTTGTATGTAGTTTACACAGATTACAAATGAATATTTCTGCTGTTTTTCCACCCGCCTTACCGAAACAATTAAAAATCTCTTGATATATGCATGTTTAAATTTTGATGGTTTGACTACATTACAAATGTAAATAAATTTCCTACTCTTGTCGTTTTTTCGGAAAAAACTTCCGAATCAAATTGAAAATCTCCGTTATATTGCACATGTATACATTGGATGTATTTACAATAAAATTAAAAATTTCCTATTGTCGTTTTTCCGAACCAACACAACGCAATTGAAAATACTTCTGTTGACTTAGAAGTTTGATGTGTAGTTACAATTAAAAAATTTATTTTCGTTTCGTGAGACCCGAAAAACCATATTACCGCGAATCTCAAAATTGAAAAATCATCTCCGTTCTATAGTTTAGGCCATGTTTGACAGTTGATGTATTTGACCTACATTACAAAATGAAATAATTTCTAGCTCTTGTGTTTTCCGTAACCCAAAAACAATTCACCGGAAATCGCAAAATTGAAAAATCATCTCCGTTGCTATAGTATTTGGCACATGTATTGTAATGTTTGGATGGTTTGATCAATAAAATAAATTTCCTTCTTTTCGTCCGAACCAACCAATTCCGAATCTCATTAAATCACTTTGCTTAGTATTTGCACAGATTACATGATATTACCTACTTCTGAATTTTTTTTTTTTTCCTGAGACCCAAAAACCAATTTCACCGCGAAATCTGCAAATGAAATCATCTCGTTGCTATGTATTAGACAGTATGACATGGTGTATTTGCCAAATTACAAATAAATAAATTCCTACTCTTGCTTTTTCGGAGACAAAACAATTTTCACCGCAAATCTCAAAATTGAAAAACACTCCTTGCTATAGTATTAGCCATGTATGAATGTGGATGTAGTTTGACCTACAGAAAAAAATGTAAAATTTCCTGCTTTTCGTTTCCAACCAACATCCGCGAACCAATAAAAATCTCCGTTGCTTAGATTAGCACATGATGATGTTGAATTACAAATTAAAAAATTTATCTGTCTTTCTCCAACCACAACAATCAAATGAAAAATCTCTCCGTGTATATTTAGCACATGTATGACATGTGATGTGTTGACTACAGTAAAAATTAAAATAAATTTCCTAGCTCTTGTCGTCCGAACCCGAAACCAATTACCATCTGCAAAATTGAATATTCTGTTGTATTACACAGATTAATGTATATTTCCTACGTTGTAAAAACTATCCGTCTGCCAAAAATCACCCGTTGCAAATTGAAAATCATCTTTTATTATTGACAGATTAATGTATATTACCTCGTTCAAAAAAATTTTCACCCGTTTTTGAAGAAAAATTTCCGCAATGCAAATTGAATTTTGCTAAATAATAGTACTTTTGAGTTTCCTACAAAAAATTAAAATTCATTGTTTCCGTTAAGAACCAATTTACGTTGAATGAAATACTCGTCAATTTAAATATTTTCTGTTGTGTTCCTAGACAAAAAATACCATCTGTTTTTCGTGCAAAACAATTACGGAATTGTAATTAAAATTTTCTATTTTCCGTAGACAATATTTACCAATCAAAGAAAATTCGTCTTTGTTTCCGTAGACGATATTTACCGCAATTCAAATTAAATTTCCTGCTGTTTTTTGACATTTACCCATTCAAAGAAAATAATTCCGTTTGTGTTCGTGACAAATATTTACCCAATTCAAAATGAAAATTTCCTGCTTGTTCTGAGCGGATATTTACCAATTCAAATGAAAATATTTCTGCTGTCTTCCGTGGACGAAATATTACCCAATTCAAAATGAAAAAAATTCCTGCTTGTTTTGACGAAAATTGGATTGTAATCAAAGTATAAATTCCAGTTTGTGTTTTGTGAGAACAATTACAATGAAATAATCTCTCGTGTTGTAAACATTTTTTTGTTTTTTTTATACGATTCAAAAATAAAATATTTTCTAGTTGCTTTGTACAATATTACCCGATCAAAATTAAAATATTCTAGTTCTTTGACGATTTACCAATTCAAAATGAAAAATATTTTCCTTTGTGTTTTCGTGACCCAAATTACAAATTAAAATAAATACTCCTTGCTTTATAGCCAAAATTTTGGATTTGCAAATTAAAATTTAAATTTCTAGCCTGTTTTTCTGAGAGACCATTACAATGAAATAAATTCTCTTGCTTTGCAATTACGGAGATGAACATTCAAATGAATATTTCAGTTGTGTTTCCTAGACAAAAAATTTTCACCGCGTTCAAGAAAATTCCCGGATGATGAATTCGTTTGATGTATTGACCATAGTCAATGTAATATTTTCCTACCGTTCAGAAAATTTCACGCGTCTGCAAGAAAAACATCCGTTCTTGATTACACTTTGCTGTTTGATGTAGTTGGATAGTTACAAATTAAAATTTATTCTTTTCGTCCCAAACCATTTTCACCGAAATCTGCAAAATGAAAATCTCCCGTTCTAAGTATTAGCCATAGATGTGGATGTATTTACCTACGATTAAAATGTAAAATAAATTTTCTATCTGCGTTTCCGTGGACCCAAAACCAATTTCACCGCGAATGCAAAATTGAAAAATCCTCCGTTGATAGTTGCACATATTGACATGTGATTTGACTAGTACAAAAAGTAAAATAAATTTTCCTGCTTGTCGTTTTCCGTGAGACCCAAAAACCATATTCCCGCGAATCGCAAAATTGAAAATCTCTCCGTTGCTATAGTATTTAGAATGTTTGTACATGTTTGGATTAGTTACTACAGTTACAAAAATTAAATAATTCCTAGCTCTTGTCGTTTTCCGTGAGACCCGAAAAACCATATTTCACCGCAATTGCAAATTGAAAAATCATCTCGTTGCTATAGTATTAGCAATGTTTTTATTTTTGTAATTTTTTGTGTTTCCACCCAACCTACAGATTCAAAATTAAAATAATTTTCTAGCTTGTGTTTTATCCTAGGGTTTCCGGAAAAAAATTTTACCGCAAATCTGCAAAATGAAAAATCATCTCGTTGTAAATTACACATATATGTGTTATCTACAATTAAAAATTAATTTTTCCTACCCTTTTCCGGACGAAAAAATACCCGTTGCAAAATGAATATTCTGTTTGTATTGCACAGTAAATGTATATTTCCTACTTCATGTAAAATAAATTCACCGTCGTGAACCGCTATGAGACCCGAAAAACCATATTTCACCGCGAAATCTGCAAATTGAAAAATCATCTCCGTTGCTATAGTATTTTAGGCACATGTATTGTACATGTTTGGTGTAGTTTGACCTACAGATTACAAAAATAAAATAATTTTCTAGCTCTTGTCGTTTTCCGTGAGACCCGAAAAACCATATTTCACCGCGAATCTGCAAAATTGAAAAATCATCTCCGTTGCTATAGTATTTAGGCACATGTATTGTACATGTTTGATGTAGTTTGACCTACAGATTACAAAAATGTAAAATAAATTTTCCTAGCTCTTGTCGTTTTTCCCCGAACCCGAAAAAAACCATATTTCACCCAAATCTGCAAAAAGAAAAAAACTCTCCCTTGTTGTATTAGGCACATTTTGTTTTATTTTTGATGTTTTTTACCTACAGATTTTCAAAAAAATAAAAAAATTTTCCTAGCCTTTTCGTTTCGTAGACCCAAAAACCATATTTACCGGAAAACTGCAAAATTTAAAAATCATCTCCTTCTTTTTATTAGCACTTATGTAATGTTGGATGTGTTTTTACCACAGATTACAAAATGAAATAAATTTTCCCCCTCTTGCGTTTTTCCCTGAGACCCAAAAAAACCATTTCCCGCAAATTTTAAAATTGAAAATATTTCCCTTGTATGTATTTGGCCAGTTTGTCATGTTTGATGATTGACCTACAATTTTCAAAAATTAAAAAAATTTTTTCCCACTCTTTCGTTTTTTTTTCCCTGAGACCCGAAAAACCATATTCACCGCGAAAACTCAAAATTGAAAAAACATCTCCGTTGCTATAGTATTTAGGCACATGTATTGTACATTTTGGATGTAGTTTTTACCTACAATTACAAAAATGTAAAATAAATTTTCCTAGCTCTTTCGTTTTTCCGTGAACCCAAAAACAATTTCACCGCGAAATCTGCAAAATTGAAAAATCATCTCCGTTGCTATAGTATTTAGGCACATGTATTTTACATGATTGGATGTATTTGACCTACAGATTACAAAAATGTAAAATAAATTTTTTCCCAGCCTTGTCGTTTTTTCCCTGAGACCCGAAAAACCATATTTCACCGCGAAATCTGCAAAATTGAAAATCATCTCCGTTCTATAGTATTAGGCACATTATTGTACAATTTTGGATGTAGTTTGACAAATTACAAAAATGTAAAATAAATTTTCCTACTCTTTTCGTTTTTTCCCTGAACCCAAAAACCATATTTCACCGCGAAATCTGCAAAATTGAAAAATCATCTCCGTTGAATATTTAGGCACATGTATTGTACATGTTTGAAAGTAGTTTGACCTACAGATAAAAAAATGTAAAATAAATTTTCTAGCTCTTGTCGTTTTCCGTGAGACCCGAAAAAACCATATTTCACCGCGAATCTGCAAAATTGAAAAATCATCTCCTTGCTATAGTAGTTAGGCACATGTATTGTACATGTTTGGATGTAGTTTGACCTACAATTTACAAAAATGTAAAAAAATTTTCCTAGCTCTTGTCGTTTTTCGTGAACCCGAAAACCCTATTTCACCCGAAAATCTGCAAAATTGAAAAATCATCTCCGTTTTCATAGTATTTTGGGACATGTATTGTACATGTTTGGTGTAGTTTTTACCTACAATTACAAAAATGTAAAATAAATTTTCCTACTCTTTTCGTTTTTGTGAGACCCGAAAAACCATATTTCACCGCGAAATCTGCAAAATTGAAAAATCATCTCCCTTGCTATAGTATTAGCACATGTATTGTACATGTTTGGATTAGTTTGACCTACAGATACAAAAATGTAAAATAAATTTCCTACTTGTCGTTTTCCGTAGACCAAAACCATATTTCCGCGAAATCGCAAAATTGAAAAATCATCTCCGTTGCTATAGTATTAGCACATGTATTGTACATGTTGGATGTAGTTTGACCTACAGATTACAAATTAAAATAAATTTTCCTGCTCTTGTCGTTTTTCCGGAACCCAAAAACCAATTTCCCAAATTCATTTGTATGTTTGCATTATTGACATTTGATGTAGTTATACAGATTACAAAATTAAATAAATTTTCTAGCTCTTGTCGTTTTCTGAACCAACAATCATGTCATCTGCAAATTGAAATACTTGTATGTAATTACAATGTATTCTGTTTGGTTTTCCAGACAAAAAAAATTTTCCGCGTTCTTGAACCCAAACCTTTCAACCGATTGAATAATATTGTTGCTAAGATTAAATGTAATAATTTTCATTTTCTTTCTAAAAAAACATTTTCCCCTATTGAACGAAAAACATTCCCGCGTATCCATATTGAATTGTGTTGTACAATACAAAAATTAAATTTTTCTAGTTTGCTATTAACAAAAAAATTTCACCCGATTCAAACAAAATTTCCGCAATAATTGAATATTCTTTATGTATTTACTATGTACAATATAATTCCTAGTTCAATTAAATAACCCAACTTTTCCCGGAACCCGAAAAAAATTCCCGTATGAATTAAAACATTCTTCTTTGTTGATGTATACAGTTAAATTACTAAATTCAATTATATTTCCTAGCCAAACATTTCCGGAACGAAAATCAAATCACCCATTCTAAATTGAACATTTGTAAGTTTGGATTAGTTTTGACTAATTACAAAGTAAAAATTAATATTTCCTACCTCCTTTCCGGCAAACCAATTAAAATCTCAAATTAAAATATTTGCATGTATTTACATGTATGTAGTTTGATAGTTACAAATTAAAAAAATTAATATTTTACCTTTTTCCGAACCCAAAAAAAATTTACCCGTTTAATTGAATATTGTTTATTAGTACTATTTACAAATTATAATTTCCTACTTCATTTAAATCTATTTCGATCTGAACCGAAACATTTTCGAATGCAATAAAATTTCGTTGTATAATTAAATGTAATATTCTATTGTCGTTAATAAAAATTTCACCGCGTTTCTGAACAAAACATTACGGAAATTGCAAAATTGAAATATTCGTTGCAAGATTACAAATTAATTTATTGTTTGTAAAAAAACCATATTTCACCGCGAAATCTGCAAAATTGAAAAATCATCTCCGTTGCTATAGTATTAGGCACATGTATTGTACATGTTTGGATGTAGTTTGACCTACAGATTACAAAAATGTAAAATAAATTTTCCTAGCTCTTGTCGTTTTTCCGTGAGACCCGAAAAACCATATTTCACCGCGAAATCTGCAAAATTGAAAAATCATCTCCGTTGCTATAGTATTAGGCACATGTATTGTACATGTTTGGATGTAGTTTGACCTACAGATTACAAAAATGTAAAATAAATTTTCCTAGCTCTTGTCGTTTTTCCGTGAGACCCGAAAAACCATATTTCACCGCGAAATCTGCAAAATTGAAAAATCATCTCCGTTGCTATAGTATTTAGGCACATGTATTGTACATGTTTGGATGTAGTTTGACCTACAGATTACAAAAATGTAAAATAAATTTTCCTAGCTCTTGTCGTTTTTCCGTGAGACCCGAAAAACCATATTTCACCGCGAAATCTGCAAAATTGAAAAATCATCTCCGTTGCTATAGTATTTAGGCACATGTATGTACATTTTGGATGTTTTGACCTACAGATTACAAAAAGTAAAATAAATTTTCCTAGCTCTTGTCTTTTTCCGTGAGACCCGAAAAACCAATTTCACCGCGAAATCTGCAAAATTGAAAAATCATCTCCGTTGCTATAGTATTTAGGCACATGTATTGTACATGTTTGGATGTAGTTTGACCTACAGATTACAAAAATGTAAAATAAATTTTCCTAGCTCTTGTCGTTTTTCCGTGAGACCCGAAAAACCATATTTCACCGCGAAATCTGCAAAATTGAAAAATCATCTCCGTTGCTATAGTATTAGGCACATGTATTGTACATGTTTGGATGTAGTTTGACCTACAGATTACAAAAATGTAAAATAAATTTTCCTAGCTCTTTCGTTTTTCCGTGAGACCCGAAAAACCATATTTCACCGCGAATCTGCAAAATTGAAAAATCATCTCCGTTGCTATAGTATTAGGCACATGTATTGTACATGTTTGGATGTAGTTTGACCTACAGATTACAAAAATGTAAAATAAATTTTCCTAGCTCTTGTCGTTTTTCCGTGAGACCCGAAAAACCATTTCACCGCGAAATCTGCAAAATTGAAAAATCATCTCCGTTGCTATAGTATTTAGGCACATGTATTGTACATGTTTGGATGTAGTTTGCCTACAGATTACAAAATGTAAAATAAATTTTCCTACTCTTGTCGTTTTTCCCGTGAGACCCGAAAAACCATATTTCACCGCGAAATCTGCAAAATTGAAAAATCATCTCCGGTTGTATAGTATTAGCACATGTATTGTACATTTGATGTAGTTTGACCTACAGATTACAAAAATGTAAAATAAATTTTCCTAGCTCTTGTCGTTTTTCCGTGAGACCCAAAAACCATATTTCACCCGAAATCTGCAAAATTGAAAAATCATCTCCGTTGCTATAGTATTTAGGCACATGTATTGTACATGTTTGGATGTAGTTTGACCTACAGATTACAAAAATGTAAAAAAATTTCCTAGCTCTTGTCGTTTTTTCCGTGAGACCCGAAAAACCAATTTCACCGCGAAATCTGCAAAATTGAAAAATCATCTCCGTTGCTATAGTATTAGGCACATTATTGTACATGTTTGGATGTAGTTTGACCTACAATTACAAAAATGTAAATAAATTTTCCTAGCTCTGTCGTTTTCCGTGAACCCGAAAAACCATATTTCACCGCGAAATCTGCAAAATTGAAAAATCATCTCCGTTGCTATAGTATTTAGGCACATGTATTGTACATGTTGGATGTAGTTTGACCTACAGATTACAAAAATTAAAATAAATTTTCCTAGCTCTTGTCGTTTTTCCGTGAGACCCAAAAACCATATTTCACCGCGAAATCTAAAATTGAAAAATCATCTCCGTTGCTATAGTATTTAGCACATGTATTGTACAGTTTGGATGTAGTTGACCTACAGATTACAAAAATGAAAAAAAATTTTCCTAGCTCTTGTCGTTTTCCGTGAGACCCGAAAAACCATATTTCACCGCGAAATCTCAAAATTGAAATCATCTCCGTTCTATAGTATTTAGCACATGTATTGTACATGTTTGGATGTATTTGACCTACAATTCAAAAATGTAAAATAAATTTTCCTAGCTCTTGTCGTTTCCGAGACCGAAAACTTTCACCGCGAAATCTGCAAAATTGAAAACATCCCGTTCATAGTATAGGCACATGTATGTACATGTTGGATGTATTGACCTACAATTACAAATGTAAAAAAATTTTCCTATCTGTCTTTCCGAGACCCGAAAACCAATTTCACCGCGAAATCTGCAATGAAAATCACCGTTGCTAAGTATAGCACTGTATTGACATGTTGGATTAGTTGACTACAGATTACAAAAATGTAAAAAATTTCCTACTCTTGTTTTTCGTGGACCGAAAACCATTTCACCGAAATCTGCAAAATTGAAAAATCATCTCCGTTGCTAAGTATTAGCACATGTATTACATGTTTGGATGAGTTTGACCTACAGATTACAAAAATGTAAATAATTTCCTAGCTCTTGTCGTTTTCGTGAGACCCGAAAAACCATATTTCACCGCGAAATCTGCAAAATTGAAAATCATCTCCGTTGCTATAGTATTTAGGCACATGTTGTACATGTTGGATAGTTTGACCTACAATTACAAAATGTAAAATAAATTTTCCTAGCTCTTGTCGTTTTTCCGAGACCCGAAAACCATATTTCACCGCGAAATCTGCAAAATTGAAAAATCATCTCCGTTGCTATAGTATTTAGGCACATGTATTGTACATGTTTGGATGTTTGACCTACAGATTACAAAAATGTAATAATTTTCCTAGCTCTTGTCGTTTTTCCGTGAGACCCGAAACCATATTTCACCGCGAAATCTGCAAATGAAATCATCTCCGTTGCATAGTATTAGGCACAGTATTGTACATGTTTGGATGTAGTTTGACCTACAATTACAAAAATGTAAAATAATTCCTAGCTCTTGTCGTTTTCCGTGAGACCGAAAACCAATTTCACCGCGAAATCTGCAAAATTGAAATCTCCGTAATATTAGGCACTGATGTAATTGATGGTTGACACGATACAAAAGTAAAATAATTTTCCTTGTCTTTCCGTGAGGAACCATATCACCGCGAACTAATTGAAATATCCGCTATAGTTAGGCATTATTGTACAGTTGTGAGTTGACTACAATACAAAGTAAAAAAATTTCCGCTTTGTCGTTTTCGAACCGAAACCATTCACCGAATCTGCAATTGAAAAATCATCCGTTGATATAGCAAGTATGTACATGTGAGTATTGACACAATTAAAAAATTAAAATAAATTTCCTAGTTGTCGTTTTCGTAGACCAAACATTACGGAATCTGCAATTGAAAAACTCGTTGGTTTAGCCATTGTACATGTTGATATTTATCAGATTACAAAAATAAAATAATTTCTGTTTGTTTTTCCGTCCCGAAACCATATTTAGCGACGCAATGAAAATCTCCCGTGTATATTAGCACGATGACAGTTGATTAGTTGACTACGATACAAATGTAAATAAATTTCTAGCTTGCGTTTTCTAGACCAAAACTATTTCACGCAATGCAAATTGAAAATCATCGTTATATAGACATGATTGTGATGTAGTTGACCTCAATTCAATAAAATTCACTCTGTCTTTCGTGAGACAAAACATATTCCCCGAACTGCAATGAAATCCTCCTTGTATATATAGCAATATTGACAGTGAGTTGACAAGATACAAAAGAAAAATTTCCTAGCTTTGTTTCCGGAGACCAAAACATATTTACGCGAAACTGCAAATGAAATCATCTCCTTGTAAGTATGACATGTATTGCATTGTGTATTTGACTACAGATTAAAATGTAAAAATTTCTTTTTTTCGTGAGACCCGAAACCTATCACCGAATCGCAAAAACACTCTGTATAGTATAGCACATGTTATGTGGAGGTTACCTAGATACAAATAAATAATTCAGCTTCTTTTGTGACGAAAACCATTACCGGAAGCAAAGAAATCTGTCTAATGGCCATATTGTACGTTTGGGTAGTTGACCTACATTACAAAGAAAAAAATTACTGCTTTCGTGGATGTAGTTTGACCTACAGATTACAAAAATGTAAAATAAATTTTCCTAGCTCTTGTCGTTTTTTCCGTGAGACCCGAAAAACCATATTTCACCGCGAAATCTGCAAAATTGAAAAATCATCTCCGTTGCTATAGTATTAGGCACATGTATTGTACATGTTTGGATGTATTTGACCTACAGATTACAAAAATGTAAAATAAATTTTCCTAGCTCTTGTCGTTTTTTCCGTGAGACCCGAAAAACCATATTTCACCGCGAAATCTGCAAAATTGAAAAATCATCTCCGTTGCTATAGTATTTAGGCACATGTATTGTACATGTTTGGATGTAGTTTGACCTACAGATTCAAAAATGTAAAATAAATTTTCCTAGCTTTTGTCGTTTTTCCGTGAGACCCGAAAAACCATATTTCACCGCGAAATCTGCAAAATTGAAAAATCATCTCCGTTGCTATTAGTATTTAGGCACATGTATTGACATGTTTGGATGTAGTTTGACCTACAGATTACAAAAATGTAAAATAAATTTTCTAGCTCTTGTCGTTTTTCCGTGAGACCCAAAAACCATATTTCACCGCGAAATCTGCAAATGAAAAATCATCTCCGTTGCTATAGTATTAGACACATGTATTGAATGTTTGGATGTAGTTTGACCTACAGATTACAAAAATGTAAAATAAATTTTCCTTGTCTTGTCGTTTTTCCGTGAGACCGAAAAACCATATTTCACCGCGAAATCTGCAAAATTGAAAAATCATCTCCGTTGTATAGTAGTTAGGCACATGTATTGTACATGTTTGGATGTAGTTTGACCTACAGATTACAAAAATGTAAATAATTTTCCTAGCTTGTCGTTTTTTCGTGAGACCCGAAAACCATATTTTACCGCGAAATCTGCAAAATTGAAAAATCATCTCCGTTGTATAGTATTTAGGCCATGTATTGACATGTTAGGGATGTAGTTTGACCTACAGATTACAAAAATGTAAAAATAAATTTTCTAGCTTCTTGTCGTTTTTCCGTGAGACCCGAAAAACCATATTTCACCGCGAAATCTGCAAAATTGAAAAATCTATCTCCGTTGCTATAGTATTAGCATGGGATTGACATGTTTGATGTAAATTTGACACAGATTACAAAAATGTAATTAAGATTTTATTTGGTTTTCCGTTACGAAACGAAAGAGCTAGGAAAATTATTTTACATTTTTGTAATCTGTAGGTCAAACGTACATTCCTAAACGGATTGGTACAGTAAATTATTACATTTTGACCTACAATACTATAATGCATACAGGAATGATAAAATTTTCAATTTTGCAGATTTCGCGTGTGAAAATATGGTTTTTCGGGTCTCACGGAAAAAAAACGACAAGAGCTAGGAAAATTTATTTTACATTTTTTGTAATCTGTAGGTCAAACTACATCCAACATGTACAAATACATGTGCCTAAATACTATAGCAAACGGAGATGATTTTTCAATTTTGCAGATTTCGCGGTGAAATATGGTTTTTCGGGTCTCACGAAAAAACACAAGTAGCTAGGAAAATTTATTTTACATTTTTGTAATCTGTAGGTCAAACTACATCCAAACATGTACAATACATGTGCCTAATACTATAGCAACGGAGATGATTTTTCAATTTTGCAGATTTCGCGGTGAAATATGGTTTTCGGGTCTCACGGAAAAACGACAAGAGCTAGGAAAATTTATTTTACATTTTTGTAATCTGTAGGTCAAACTACATCCAAACATGTCAATACATGTGCCTAATACTATAGCAACGGAGATGATTTTTCAATTTTGCAGATTTCGCGGTGAAATATGGTTTTTTCGGGTCTCACGGAAAAACGACAAGAGCTAGGAAAATTTATTTTACATTTTTGTAATCTGTAGGTCAAACTACATCCAAATCATGTACAATACATGTGCCTAAATACTATAGCAACGGAGATGATTTTTCAATTTTGCAGATTTCGCGGTGAAATATGGTTTTTCGGGTCTCACGGAAAAAACGACAAGAGCTAGGAAAATTTATTTTACATTTTTGTAATCTGTAGGTCAAACTACATCCAAAACATGTCAATACATGTGCCTAAATACTATAGCAACGGAGATGATTTTTCAATTTTGCAGATTTCGCGGTGTGAAATATGGTTTTTCGGGTCTCACGGAAAAAACGACAAAAGCTAGGAAAATTTATTTTACATTTTTGTAATCTGTAGGTCAAACTACATCCAAACATGTACAATACATGTGCCTAAATACTATAGCAACGGAGATGATTTTTCAATTTTGCAGATTTCGCGGTGAAATATGGTTTTTCGGGTCTCACGAAAAACGACAAGAGCTAGGAAAATTTATTTTACATTTTTGTAATCTGTAGGTCAAACTACATCCAAACATGTACAATACATGTGCCTAAATACTATAGCAACGGAGATGATTTTTCAATTTTGCAGATTTCGCGGTGGAAATATGGTTTTTTCGGGTTCTCACGGAAAAAACGACAAGAGCTAGGAAAATTTATTTTACATTTTTGTAATCTGTAGGTCAAACTACATCCAACATTGCAATACATGTGTCTAATACTATAGCAACGGAGATGATTTTTCAATTTTGCAGATTTCGCGGTGAAATATGGTTTTTCGGGTCTCACGGAAAAACGACAAAGCTAGAAAATTTATTTTACATTTTTGTAATCTGTAGGTCAAACTACATCCAAACATGTACAATACTTGTGCCTAAATACTATAGCAACGGAGATGATTTTTCAATTTTGCAGATTTCGCGGTGAAATATGGTTTTTCGGTCTCAGGGAAAAACGACAAGAGCTAGGAAAATTTATTTTACATTTTTTGTAATCTGTAGGTCAAACTACATCCAAACATGTACAATACATGTGCCTAAATACTATAGCAACGGAGATGATTTTTCAATTTTGCAGATTTCGCGGTGAAATATGGTTTTTCGGGTTTTCACGGAAAAACGACAAGAGCTAGGAAAATTTATTTTACATTTTTGTAATCTGTAGGTCAAACTACATCCAAACATGTACAATACATGTGCCTAAATACTATAGCAACGGAGATGATTTTTCAATTTTGCAGATTTCGCAGTGAAATATGGTTTTTTCGGGTCTCACGGAAAAAAACGACAAGAGCTAGGAAAATTTATTTTACATTTTTGTAATCTGTAGGTCAAACTTACATCCAAACATGTACAATACATGTGCCTAAATACTATAGCAACGGAGATGATTTTTCAATTTTGCAGATTTCGCGGTGAATATGGTTTTTTCGGGTCTCACGGAAAAAAAACGACAAGAGCTAGGAAAATTTATTTTACATTTTTGTAATCTGTAGGTCAAACTACATCCAAACATGTACAATACATGTGCCTAAAATACTATAGCAACGGAGATGATTTTTCATTTTGCAGATTTGCGGTGAAATATGGTTTTTCGGGTCTCACGGAAAAAACGACAAGAGCTAGGAAAATTTATTTACATTTTTGTAATCTGTAGGTCAAACTACATCCAAACATGTACAATTACATGTGCCTTATATACTATAGCAACGGAATAGATTTTTCAATTTTGCAGATTTCGCGTGAATATGGTTTTTTTCGGGTCTCCGGGAAATAGAAAAAGACAAGAGCTAGGAAAATTTATTTTACATTTTTGTAATCTGTAGGTCAAAACTACATCCAAACATGTACAATACATGTGCCTAATACTATAGCAACGGAGATGATTTTTCAATTTTGGATTTTTGCGGTGAAATATGGTTTTCGGGTCTCACGGAAAAAAAACGACAAGAGTAGGAAAATTTTTTTTTACATTTTTTTAATCTGTAGGTCAAAATACATCCAAAAAATGTACAATAATGTGCCTAAATACATAGCAACGGGTGATTTTTCAAATTTTGCAGATTTCGCGGGTGAAATATGGTTTTTCGGGTCTCGGAAAAAAGACAAGAGCTAGGAAAAAATTTTTTTTTTACATTTTTTTAATCTGTAGGTCAAAACTACATCCAAAAATGTACAATACATGTGCCTAAATATATAGCAACGGAGATGATTTTTTCAAATTTTGCAGATTTGCGGTGAAATATGGTTTTTCGGGTCTCACGGAAAAAAAAAAGACAAAAGCTAGGAAAATTTATTTTACATTTTTGTAATTGTAGGTCAAATACATCAAACATGTAAATACATGTGCCTAAATACTATAGCACGGAGATGATTTTTCAAAAATTTTCAGATTTCGGTGAAATATGGTTTTGGGTCTCAGGGAAAAAAAAAACAAGAGCTAGGAAAATTTAATTTTACATTTTTGTAATCTGTGGTCAATACATCAAAATGAAATCAGTGCTAAATTTCTATAGCACGGAGAGATTTTTCAATTTTGCAAATTTCGCGGTGAAATAGGTTTTTCGGGTCTCACGGAAAAAAAGACAAGAGCCAGGAAAATTTATTTTACATTTTTTTTAATCTGTAGGTCAAACTACATCCAAACATGTCAAACATTGTCAAATACTATACACGGGGATATTTTTCAATTTTGCAGATTTTCGCGGTGAAAATGGTTTTTTCGGGTCTCACGGAAAAAAAAGACAAGAGTAGAAAATTTTTTTTTACTTTTTTTTTAATCTGTAGGTCAAACTACATTTAAATGTACAAACTTGCCTAAAAACTTACAACGGAGATGATTTTTCAATTTTGCAGATTTCGCGGTGAAATTGGTTTTTCGGGCTCACGGAAAAAAGACAAGAGCTAGGAAAATTTATTTTACTTTTTTTTAATCTGTAGGTCAAACTACATCCAAACATGTACAATACATGTGCCTAATACTATAGCAAAGGAGATGATTTTTTTAATTTTGCAGATTTCGCGGTGAAATATGGTTTTTCGGGTTCACGGAAAAACGACAAGAGCTAGGAAAATTTATTTTACATTTTTGTAATCTGTAGGTCAAACTACATCCACATGTCAATACATGTGCCCAAATACTATGCAACGGAGATATTTTTTTAATTTTTTAGATTTCGCGGGGAAATATGGTTTTTCGGGGCTACGGAAAAAAGACAAGACTAGGAAAAAAATTTTTTTAATTTTTGTAATCTTAGGGGCAAAATACATCCAAAAAATGACAATACATGTGCCTAAATACTATACAACGGAGATGATTTTTCATTTTGCAGATTTCGCGGTTTAAAAAATGGTTTTTTTTGGGTTCACGGAAAAAAAGAAAGAGAAGGGAAAAATTTTTTTTACATTTTGTAATCTTAGGTCAAACTACATCCCAAAAATTACAATACATGTCCCAAATCTAAACAACGGAGATGATTTTTCAATTTTGCAGATTTCGCGGGAATAGGTTTTTTGGGGGCTCACGGAAAAACGACAAAACTAGGAAAATTATTTTTCAT
>JAMCCL010000575.1:0-24500 GCA_024516035.1 Bactericera cockerelli
GACGGATCTGCAATCCGTTTTTTTGGATTCGCCTTTATAACTGTACAAAGTGATTTTTTGCAACTTTCTGAAAAAGACCGACTTTGGCTTATTCTTCAGGTCAGAACTTTTTTCCTGTTCAAGATGAGTTGATTCTGAACAATTTTGCAGAAAGCCAACAAAATTTCGATGTTTCTAGCTACACTACTTTGTTTTTTACGGTTTGGTTTGGCATCTTTTTTGACACCTGAATAGAAAAAAAATTCTTATGTAAATTTTTTACACTTTGAAACACTCAAGATTTGCCCAAATTTTGGGCAAATCTTGAGTGTTTATCAAACTTGCCCATGTCTGTGCCAAGCAAATTTTGGCACAGACATGGGCAAGTTTGATAAAAGTTGGCGGCCAACTCAAGGATGCTAAAAAATAATTTTACGATTTTTTATCACGTGATCTTCTGGGTAAACAAACCAGGTAAGTCTCAAAAAATGATGTTCAAAATCTTAAAAGTGTTGACCGTGTAGGGTCGTCTTGTACTCAAAGAGTAATTAGCTATTTATGTCTGATAATTATTTTCCTTGGAATTAATTAAAGGCCAGTCAAATGAATGATTGTTTGTTTCTCGATGATAGTTTTCAAGCATATTTTTCTGCATTCTATGAAATATTATCTTTAAACTTCTTGAGTTTTTTTAGTACAAGTTACATTATTATAATTCGGATGCTGAAATGGCAGATACGCATTTACCATATGGAGTTGCCAACAGGAACATTTGGGATCACGTGAAAAACGTAGTTTACGAAATCTGGTAGCAAGAATCCTGTTGGCATTCGATGACCTGACAGAAAAACCTGGAATCTTCCGCAACATTCGACGGAACATGATGAAGAGGTTCAACCTTTGCATCCAGGAAGGTGGACGCCACTTCCAACAGTTCCTCTAAGGGAATTGAGAAGGGGGGGAAAGAGAGAGAGAGAGAGAGAGAGAGAGAGAGAGAGAGAGAGAGAGAGAGAGAGAGAGAAAAGAGAGAGAGAGGCAGAGAGCGAAAGAGAGATAGAGAGAAAGCGAAGAAGTTAGAGGGACAGTTCTGAGTTAGAACTAAGGTACTAAAGTCACCATTGGTTTCAAAAATTTGTGTGAGGAGAATCCATAGTGTGTACTATGGCTAAATAAAAAATGGCAACAGTCTTTTTTATTTTGTAGTCATGAATTTTTTGCTGGCTCTGGCGTTCGGACCGGGTGGACTAGCTTACCACTGAGCTAATCGTGCGCGTCTAATCGTTTCTCATTGAACATACTAACACAAAATGTTTTTTTAAATACCATTTTCTTTATATCGAAATAGTATAAAACATAATAAAGACTGCAAAAGTTTATTAATTTTACAAAATTTTATCTTGTTTTTTTCAAGACTTCTATTAAGAGTTGGCAATCGGTAAATATTTATTATTTAATTAGTATTGTTTATGATAGAAGAACCTACCTACATATGGATTTATTTCATAAACTCTATTTTCGTTTAGAAAATTCGCTAGTTTTTTTTTTTTTTTTTTTTCTCTCGTAGGGAAGCATAAGAAAAACCATCCTTACATTATCAAGGCAGTCTCTCAGGGGCTTACATGAATAATAATTATGTGTATTGTGATACCAATAGTATCTGATATAACTCTATTTACAGATGGTATTACCCCCAAAAAAACCATTAGTTGTTGGTGTTACAATACGTCAGATACAGGTATGAATAAAATATTCCATCAGATTTTTTTGATAATTAGAAAAATATTGACTGTCGAGAATTGAACCTCGGTCATGCGACTAACACTCTTAGCACTACCACATCTAGCTAACACCACTGACAATCTGAGAAGCACGAAATTTATCATTTGAATTTTCCTAAACTAGCTGATGAAGGCATGTGAAACCGCGGTATTCAAAAAAAGCAATGTAAACAATTTTTGTAAACATTACAAGACGACCTTACACAGTCTACAGCTAGAAAACTCTTAGGATTTTGGAAGAGTTTTTGGCAAACATCTAATAATTTTTCCCAGAAGATCACGTGATAAAAAATAGTAAAATTATTTTTTAGCATCCTCGGGGCGGCCGCCAACTTTTATCAAACTTGCCCGTGTCTGTGCCAAAATTTGTTCGGACAAATGTCGAGTGTTTTATTTAGTAAAAAAGTTTTTTCGGGTGTTTTTTTCTGTTCAGGTGTAAGAAAATATGACAAACCAAATCGTAAAAAACAAAATAGTGTGGCTAGAAACATCGAAATTTTGTTGGCTTTCTGCAAAATTGTTCAGAATCAACTCATCTTGAACAGGAAAAAAGTACTGACCTGAAGAATAAGCCAAAGTCGGGTTTTTTCGGAAAGTTGCAAAAAATCACTTTGTGCAGTTATAAAGGCGAATCCGAAAAAACGGATTGTAGATCCGGCCTGGAAATGTCGTCAGTAATCTACCATTAACGGGTGTAAACGTTTTTTTGGTCCACCCTGTATACAAGTAAAATCAAGCCTATAATATATACATCTTAGAAGCCAAATAAAAAATCTTAGAAGCCAAATAAAAATGGCTTAGGATGGGTCCTCTGTATATAAAAAAATATGAAAAATAAAACAAATGATTTATTATTATTTAAAAAAAAAAAAAAGGTAAAGCTTTATTTTATCGAGTTCTTCATCTACCACTAACATCATAAGAAAAATCTTGTCAGAAGAAATGTAACCAACGATTCATACCAAGCCTTTATGACCGTCATCTATGTTGCTTTGTAGCCCATAGCCTGACGTATTACTAGGGTGACCAGATTTTTTTGAAGCCAAAGCGGGATGCGGCCCGTTTTCGCGTTACCGCGGGGGGGGGGGGGGAGTTTACTAGCTCCCATGGCTTAATGGTCACTGCACTACTCTTACGCCAGAGACCTGGGTTCAAATCCTGGCGGGGGCAATAGCTTGTCACCGTGTATGTTTTCGGGGGCCACTCAGCCTCGTGAGGATATAGAGTAGCTGTAGAGGCATTGTCTATAGCGACCCAGTCACCCAGTGTCAGCATGTAGTGTGGGTAAACATGGGATCAATGAGATTTGAAATTTTTCATAAAAAAAATAAGAAGACAAAAAACACCATTTTTTTTTGTTAGTTTTTTCGAAACGTTCGAAAAGTACGCTTTTTGGCGGCGCTTCTGGCGGTGCACTGGTACCTACCAGAAAAATTAATAGACGAAATTGCGCTCTGTTTGTTTGTGTGTTTGGACCTACATTGAAAAAAAACTAGCTTACGAAGTATGCAGTCTGCTCGATCTTCGTTAGGTAATTAATAAATATTTCTTTATATTCTTTATAATAAGATAAGGAAAGTAAAAAGCAGGACATTTAAATGATTTTACACAAAAGCGGGACATTTTAGCGTCCCGAAGAGATCGCTCGGGACAGCGGCACAAACGGCTCCAAAGCGGGACCGTCCCGCCGAAAGCGGGACGTATGGTCACCCTACGTATTACCTTTATTTTACATGTATTATAATGTATGTATCAATAAAGTGAAATCTCTTAATAATAATAATTTATACCTTTATAAATACCTTTATATAAATATAAATATAATAATAATGCTTTTTCTTTGTGTTATTATGTCACAATTTTAGTGGGTAGCCCAGAATCATAGGACTTTACCACTTTAATTTACAATATCTTGTATTTTTTTTTTTGCCTAAGATTCTGCCACTAGTCGCTGCTTCACATTAAAGCAGCTACTTATTTTTCCTCACGAGGTATGAGTGGACCCCGAACATCCAAGTACAGAGCAGAAAAAATCTTCCCCCGCTGGGAATCGAACCCAGGTCACCATGTGTGCAATGCCTAGCGCGCTAACTCGCTCTGCCACAGTGACTACTATATAAATATAAAAACTTACCTTTATAAATAAATAAAGTGATAATCTTGATAATAGTAATAATAATGACTCACATGATATTCTGGAAGAAGACCCGGGTGACCAGGTGCCGTCTGGTCTGCCTATGGTTGACCAGGGCGTGCAGCACACACAGGCTCTCCCTCTGGTGCGGGTAGTCCACGTTGTACGTGATCCTGCGGTACGTGGAGTCCAGACTCTGCGTGATCACGTCCAGGACTTGCGTGATCTCCTCCGCCTGTCACGTCAACATTGGGGTAGTAGTTAGTGCTTTATTTTTATTTTTAGTAGTCACTGTGGCAGAGTGAGTTAGCGCGCTAGGCATTGCACACATGGTGACCTGGGTTCGATTCCCAGCGGGGAGGATTTTTTCTGCTCTGTACTTGGATGTTTGGGGTCCACTCATACCTCGTGAGGAAAAATGAGTAGCTCCTTTGATGTGAAGCAGCGACCAGTGGCAGAATCATAGGCAAAAATATAATACAAGATATTGTAAATTAAAGTGGTAAAGCCCTATGATTCTGCGTGTTAGAGTATTGGCTAGATATTGGCCAGATTGTATTATGATGAAAATCTGGAAATACATTCAGTCTATCTTCTGATACTTTACTAGCTTCGAAATGTGTTCTTTCTCTTGCCCTTTCTAATAAATTAAAACATGGTGTCAGAGTGTATTTTTTCAAATTTGATTTTTGAAAGTTATTCTTTTGATTTTATCAAATTGAAATAAAGTTAACAATGAATGAAGAGGAAATCAAAGCTTTGATTGCTAAAGAAGTTGAGAGACGAACAGTGACATTCAGACAGCAGAACAAGGAGCTACAGAAGCAGTTGGAGGACCAGAGGAAGAGGGGAACTGACAAACAAGTGGTCAACATCCCGTGCCCGTCTCCATTGCAGCTGAGTGGAAATGTTCGCGAGAATATCCTGTTCTTCTCAAAGATGTGGAATGAGTACCTGGCAGCTAGCAGGTTACAAGATGAGCAAGAAAAGACAAAGATAGCGTTAATGATGAACATCATTGGAAGTGAAGCGGCTAGGATCATCTTCAAAATAGTCAACCTTGAGGAGAAGGAGATGACAGTGGAGAAAATCATGACAGCGCTGCTACAAAAGATGAGTCCAGAAATTAATGTGCGCTATGAAAGATTTGTGTTCAACTCAATGAAACAAGACAATGGAGAAGAATATCAAGCCTACTTTCTTCGGCTAGGAGATCAAGTGAAGCTGTGCGAGTACAAAACAATGGAAGAAGAAATAATGATTGACAAGATTATTTGCTCCATCTGGAACGTGAAGATGAAGGAGAAACTGTGGATGAGGGAAAAGTTGAATCTGGCGGAGGTAGTGCAATTGTGCCGCGCAGATGAAGAATCAAGAAAGCAGATTGATTGCATCAATGGAAAACTGAACGAGGTGAACAAAATAGCAACAAGGAGCAGAGAAGAAGCAGTGCCGAGAAAACCAGTGACGGGAAAACAGTGTTTGAACTGTGGAGGTTTGTGGCACCTAACACTGAAGCAATGCCCTGCCAGGAATAAAACGTGTTACAAATGTAACAAGAGAGGACATTGGTCCAAAGTATGTCTTGGTCAGACGGACGTCAAGCAAGTGATGGGAAGTGATGGTGAGAGTGAACGTGACGTCATGAAAATCGAGAAGACTGGAAAAAATGGAGTGTTTTCTAATCTTGACTTTATATTACCAAGCAGTAAGGTAAAGTCAGTCAGGTGTCAGCTGGATACTGGAGCTGACTGTAATGTGATTGGCTTCACACAGCTTTTGGAAGTCCTTGGAAAAAATGAGTGTCAAGAATTGATGAAAACTAGCATCAAGCTGAGAGCTTTTGGTGGGACACCCATAAAAGTGGTGGGTTCAATATTTTTAAAAGTTAGACGTCACAAAAGTTTATACAATATTTTGTTCATTGTAGTTGACAAAGATCATTGCCCACTTCTGTCAGCTAATGCTTGTGAAATGTTAAAGCTCATACACTTCTGTAATCAGATTTCTAGTGAATTTCAGGTAGAAAGTCAACATGAAGAACCAATCATTAGAGAGTTTGCTGATGTGTTCCAAGGCATTGGTAGAATGAAAGGAGACGTGCAAATTGAAATCATCAACGGCAGAGCACCTGTGAGACAAGCGCCACGGAGAATTCCCATCACTATGCGTGAAGACTTAAAAAAGGAACTTGATGAGATGGAAAAGATGGGTATCATTCAGAAAGAAACAGACTATACTGACTGGGTGAGTAATCTCACAATAGTTAGGAAAGATAACAAGCAACTCCGTATCTGTTTAGACCCCAAATTTTTAAATGAGGCAATTAAAGATACCAAGCAACAATTACCAACATTAGATGAAGTTTTGCCTGAATTAAGAGATGCAAAATTTTTCTCAACAGTGGATGCTAGGAAAGGATTTTGGCAAGTACCTCTCACAGAAGAGAGCAGCAAGTTGACAACATTTTGGACACCGTTTGGGAAGTTCCGGTACCTGCGCTTGCCATTTGGTATTGCTACAGCAATGGAAATTTTCCAGCAGAAGATGTTAGAGGTGACAGCGGGCCTGAGTGGTATCTATGTCCTGGCTGATGATGTTCTCATTGTAGGTAAAGGTGATACTGAGAGGGAAGCAAGTAAGAATCATGATGAGAATTTTAAAGCACTTCTAATTCGCTTGCGCGAAGAAAATGTCAAACTCAATCTTGAGAAGTTGAAGTTCAAAGTGGAGGAAATAAAATTCTTTGGTCATATTCTGTCCTCGGAAGGTGTAAAACCTGACAGTAAGAAGGTAATAGCAATCACAGAAATGCCAAAACCTGACAATAGGGAAGGTGTTTTACGTTTTTTGGGCATGGTGACTTATCTAGCAAGATACATACCAAACCTGTCTAGTCATTCTGAGCCCCTAAGAGAGATAACCAGAAACAACAGTGAGTTTATTTGGGGTGATAAACAAGAAGAATCATTTAACAAGATAAAGCATCTAATTGCAAAAACCAGCCTGCTGAAGTATTTTGATGTTAATAAACGGATTTTAATACAAACTGATGCATCGTCATTTGCCTTGGGATGTGCCCTGATGCAGGATGGATTTCCGATAGCATACGCTTCCAAGACTTTGACAAGCACACAGCGGAACTATGCTCAAATTGAAAAAGAGATGCTGGCCATTGTGTTTGCTTGTAAAAAGTTTGATCAGTACATATGTGGGAACAACATAATTGTGGAAACTGATCACAATCCTTTGGTGAGTGTATTCCAAAAGTCTCTGCTTAAAACTCCAAAGCGTTTACAGAGCATGATTTTGTCTTTACAGCGCTACAACATTCACGTGAAGTACAAGCGAGGCAAAGAGATGTACCTCGCAGACACACTGTCTCGAGCTCCTGTGAGCATGGAAAACGAGGAGAAACAGCTGGACGTGTACGAGTTGAACAGTTTTGACTTTGTTAGCCGGATCAAAGAGTTGAGAAAAGGGGTACACTACCTAGAGAACAGAAAAGGGTCAATAAGTGATAAGTCATTGGAAAATATAAAAAAAGAAACACTTAAAGATAAACAGTTACAAAAGTTGTATCAGCAAATAAAACAAGGCTGGCCTGAAAATAAACAAAATGTTGATAATCTTTTAAAGTGTTTTTGGAACTTCAGAGCCGATCTAGTTATTGAAAATGAATTTATTTTGAAAAGTAACCAAATTCTCATTCCACAGAGTCTCAGAAAGGAGTTTCTTGACAAGTTACACTTGAGTCATCTTGGTGTGGAAGCTACTTTGAAACTGGCTCGAGAGACTGTGTTCTGGCCTGGGATAACGGAGGATGTGAGGAACAAGGTGGCGGCATGCGAGACGTGTGCTAGGTTTGCACCCAACCAACAAAGAATGAAGATGATGACAAACATCATCCCTGAGAGTCCATTTGAGATCGTCAGTATGGATGTATTTGAAGTGACCATCAAGGATAAGAAGAGAAGATTCTTGATCACTGTGGACCACTTCTCAGATTTCTTTGAGTTAGACGAGTTGCCTGACATGTCAGCTAAGAGTGGAATACTTATTTGTAAAAGAAATTTTTCTCGGTATGGAATTCCTTCTTTGGTAATTTCAGATAACGGAACAAATTTTGTCAATAAAGAATTTGACAAGTTCAAAGAAGAGTGGGAGTTTGATCACGAAACAAGCAGCCCTTTCCATCAACAAGGAAATGGTAAAGCAGAGTCAGCTGTCAAGATAGCAAAGCAATTAATACAAAAAGCAGTTCATGATAATGTGGATTTCTACAAGATGCTGTTAGTATGGAGAAATACACCAAATAAAACAAATTATAGCCCTGCTCGTAGATTCATGTGTAGGTGGTTGAGATGCCAACTACCCAGTATTGATAAATATCAGAACATTGTGGACCCTGAAGAAGTTCAGATCAATATTAAGAATAATAGAAACAAAGCGGCAAAACACTATAACAGGAGGACAGCAGAAAGACTTCCTCTGGCGATTGGAGAGCCTGTTTGGTACAAGCAAGATCCTTGTGATAAAGAGTGGAAAAAAGGAACAGTACAGTCAAGAGAAAATGAGAGGTCCTACAACATCGAAACATCAAATGAGAATATTTTAAGAAGAAATGAAATACACATAAAACCACGAGTTATTCCAGAGGAGATTCCCGAGCACAACTTGGATCCTGGAGAAGGGACTTCAATGATCTGCCAGGAATCTCAGGAGTCTGAGCAAGTCAGCAGCAATGAAAATGTAGTGCAGGATCCTGAGGAATCTTCTAAGTATTCCCGCCCTAGAAGACAGTACAATCTTCCCAAGAAATTTCAAGATTATTTCATGTACAAATAATAATGTTTTCTCATGTGTAATTTTTTATTCTAGAGAAGGGGATGTTAGAGTATTGGCTAGATATTGGCCAGATTGTATTATGATGAAAATCTGGAAATACATTCAGTCTATCTTCTGATACTTTACTAGCTTCGAAATGTGTTCTTTCTCTCTGCCCTTTCTAATAAATTAAAACACTGCGCTACCCACTAAAATTGTGACATAATATTATTATATATTATTATTATTAGTGCTTTATTTAGACTGTCGGCTCGAGACTGGAAGTCCCATTACGCTAACAGTTTAATATAGCACCTCTTTATTTATTCAAATAGATAAAATAATATACAAGTATTACAATTAATAAGGTATAAAAATACAAAATAAAAAGGGATCCATACACACACACACACATTCACACCTAGCATGAGTAGAAAGGAGAGAGGAAGGGCTAAGGTTTAAAGGGCTAAGGAGTGGTTGCCAACTGCTTCAATAAGCTTTGTTTTAAAGGAATGTTCAGATAATGAGTTAAGGATTGTCAGGTCAGATTTTTTTTTTTTTTTAAGTTTCCATGTATTTAATTTTACAAATAAACATCTTCAACAAATATTGAAGATGTTTATTTGTAAAATATTGTCAAGCAATGAGCAAACAAACATTCACCCCACGAGAAATCCAGCTTTGTACAGAATTTGGTATTCTAGTACACACTGAGATGAAGTGCTTATTGATTTTTTTTTTTTTTTTTTTTTGCTTTCTTTTATATGGCAGGATTCTCCTTCAAGAAGCTCTTCCACCCAACCATAAATACCAATCCAGTTTCTCATAGCTATTTGAAATACTGGACCAATATATTTTTAAAATTAACATTGATAAAGGTGGCACAGGCAAAAATATGCATAATAATATCGCATTATTTGTACTACCCAATTAGGACTAATGCACCCCATTATTCCAGCAGTAATCATGGGACGTATTATTATGAGGACAAAATCGCAAAAAGGGAGGATAACTTGTCATGTCTCAGCTGGGTTTCGAACCCGCGACTTCTGAATTACCATACAGACGCCTTGCCTTGAGATCACTGAGTTATTGGTTAACGTAGTATAAGGGGAGATAGAGTACTTGGATTGGGATGGATGTTTGAAAAAAAATTGAGCGCGTTAAAAAACGCACTGAGGGTTTTGTTCAATATTAATTGTACATACAATTTGAATTAATGTATGAAAAGAAAGTTCAAGGAAAAAGACCACGAGGAAGACAAGGAAGGCATAGAAATCAGATATAGAAAAGAGAGGGTTTACTCTAGAAGTAATTGAGAGGGATCAGAAATATAATAATAGACTATGGTGGAGAGGCTTCGTCCATCTACCCGTTACGACGGAACGAAACCGGTTTGATTGATTGAATTATATTATGCACCAATATGGTAGTAATTTCGTATGTATGTAATTTCGTCTAATATGTAATTTCGTAAAATTAACAGGATAATGTAAGTGTTGGGTGGCGTACTGCGTACGGGAAAAGGGCTCAGTAGTAGGGATTTTTACTATCCGTAGCGACAAAACAAAATGGTTGGGTGGAAGAGATTGCCATAGGCAATAACCCCGCCCTTTAGTTAGGCCATAAGTATATATATATATTTTTTTCTTGTTTATATTATTAATATTGTCAATTTTTATATTTAATTTTTACCATTATTTGTCTGTATATATGTTCTACTAATAAAGAGTTTCTAAAAAAAAAAACCCTAAAAACGAACCTCCAGAAACATCCAGGCGTAGTCCAGGAACAAGCTCACGCTCGGGACCTCGGGTCTGATGGTGGCTAACTTCCACGCCTTGTCCGAGGAGAAGATGAGGCGCCGGAGGAAAGGCAGGAGGCAGGCTTCTATGACGTAGTTCCTGTTGAGCAGGGGACAGAGGACGCGGAACAGGAGACTGGCGAACAGGAAGAGGAGCGCCTTACCACTCACCTTGCTGCCCGAGGACACCTGGAACTGAGCAACCATTCCGTGTCCGTGAGATATGCAAGGATCCGGGAGTATGACAGACCAAATATTATTATTTGAAAGTTATCATATTTGTGTTTATCACTTTCGTAATGTCACAACTACTCTAACTCGCTTTACTAAATCTACGCTGAAACCGGGACTTGAACCACCGACCTCCAGGTTACAAGTCCGCTGCCTTATCGTACTAGCTACTGAGGTCGGTAAAGTATTTCTGCATCAATCTAATTGTAGAGTCTCTTAGACTTGAGATAACTGGTTAAATATTATTATTTTATAATATAAATACCCAATGTAACGCGTCAGTTATTGCCTCACACAACACACAGAAACCATCGGTTTCTGTTATCCGTGATGAGGTGTAGACGACTATTAAAAAAAAAAAAGAAAACGGACTTTCCCTCAGTTCTAGTGCAATAACTTTTATTTCACTAAATCTTGGGAAAAAAATGATTTTATTTTTGTAATCTGCACAATATTTTCCATCTAAAATCATCATCGCAACATGCTAGAAATAAACCCTTACCTATTTCTGAGAGACAAACTGATCCAGAGTTTGGTGGTTGCAGTTTTTCCGCCACACTTTGTAGTTGAATTACTAGAAATTTTTTCCGGGTGGAAATCTGGCACTCTTTTGTAAAAACATGTGTGTTTTGTTTCCTATCATTAGACACCACGATCATTGAAATCCGACTAGTGAAACCGGAGAAAAAACATAGGATTGTTCAGTAAACGCCATGAGCCCTACAGAACCACTTTCATCCAACTGTTCCATTTCTCAGAAATTGTTGATACTGGCGTACTCCGTGCTCGATGCACAGGTTGCATCTTTGTCACATGCTTCTTCTGATATTTCTGAATATGTTTCTAATCTCTTTGAACCGTTCAAAAGCTACAGCAATTCTGGCAACAAGGTCTTCGTGGGTGTCCACAGGGGTTACCTAAACCAAGTCTTTAATAAAGCCCCATACAAAAAAATCAATTAGATTTTGTTTGGGGGACCTGGTTGGCCATGGGTTGGGCCCTCCGCGACTCATTCATCTCCCTGGAAATGTTCGGTCGAGAACCTCTCGCGTTCTTCTAGCAAAATGGCCCGGAGCTCCATCATGCTGATGGATCATGTTTTCCCTTGTTTCTTGGGGAATGGGGATATCTTCGAGTAATTTCGGCAAAGTTTCAGTCAGGAATGTGACATAAACATCCGCTGTAAGACGATTAGGAACGAGATGAGCACCTATTAGGTTATCACCGACAATACCTGCCCAGACATTCACCCTAAATCTCCACTGATTATGTACACTTTGACAGGCATGTGGATTCTCAACACTTGGGAATTGTGAATGTTGAACATAATTTCATATTAAAAAGATAATAATTTTAAGGATTGACTGGCCAGTTTTTCATTTTTCACATAAACAATATGAGCTTTTCAAAAGCTATGAGTTTCAATATGTTGTTGATTTACATGATTTCCAGGGAGATGAATTAGTCACGGAGGGCCCAACCCATGGTCATCTAGGTCCCCCAAACAAAATCTAATTGATTTTTTTGTATGGGGCTTCATTAAAGACTTGGTTTAGGTAACCCCTGTGGACACCCACGAAGACCTTGTTGCCAGAATTGCTGTAGCTTTTGAACGGTTCAAAGAGATTAGAAACATATTCAGAAATATCAGAAGAAGCATGTGACAAAGATGCAACCTGTGCATCGAGCACGGAGTACGCCAGTATCAACAATTTCTGAGAAATGGAACAGTTGGATGAAAGTGGTTCTGTAGGGCTCATGGCGTTTACTGAACAATCCTATGTTTTTTCTCCGGTTTCACTAGTCGGATTTCAATGATCGTGGTGTCTAATGATAGGAAACAAAACACACATGTTTTTACAAAAGAGTGCCAGATTTCCACCCGGAAAAAATTTCTAGTAATTCAACTACAAAGTGTGGCGGAAAAACTGCAACCACCAAACTCTGGATCAGTTTGTCTCTTAGAAATAGGTAAGGATTTATTTCTAGCATGTTGCGATGATGATTTTAGATGGAAAATATTGTGCAGATTACAAAAATAAAATCAATTTTTTTCCAAGATGTAGTGAAATAAAAGTTATTGCACTAGAACTGAGGGAAAGTCTGTTTTCTTCAAAAAACTACAAAATGGCGGTTATCTTCTAAAACAAGGGAGATATACCTTTTTGTATGAGAATATTTTTTGTTGGAAATGGTCAAATGAATCATCACTAGGCCGTTGTCACCATGTTTCGGGACCACCCTGTATAGAGATTATACTATGAGAAGAAAATCTTACATCAGATTTCACTTCCTGCAGAGCGAGGAGATTCCTCGTCCAGTCCAGCACAAGGTTAGCTTTGATTGTCTCCACAAGAGGGGCCTGATGAATGGGTTCGAATCCCGCTAGTGGATACTTGAATGGGGATCCGCCGAAATTGGCCACTACACCTTCTCCACCGGACAAACTGATGGCGGGAAAGTAGGCCATGCCTGGACCAGTTTGGATCTTCTCAAATGCGATCCCCATTGAAAAGCCATTCCTAGAGTTTCAAAGATGTGTAAATGTAATTATTCAGGTAGTTAAAGAATAAAACATACCTATCCTGTAACTTTTTTACTCTCTAAACATGCACAATTTTTGAGGAATTTCAAATATAACTTTTTGACGAGAAAGGAGATTTTAATTCAAATTTTCTAATTGCAAAATTCTGGCTGGTGGACTATAAACAGGGAGTAAACCAGCAGTCTGGCTGGGGGACTATAAGCGGGGAGTAAACCAGCAGTCTGGCTGAGGGACTATAAACAGGGAGTAGACCAGCATTGGCTTGGTTCTGGGAGCACTTGACAATTATAAGCCTCCATGTAAAGACAGCCATAGAAGTGCTGAGTCATTCATCCACTGTCTAGCTACCATCGTTCACGATGACGCCACCCTATGATGAATTGCAAAATTAAGATGTTTCTATTTTCATTTGGCAAAATGAAAAGGAAAATAACATCTACAGTAATAATAACAACACATGATCATTTTTATCTTTTTAGGCAAGATCTGATGGGCTAAAGAATCTGCATAAATTTAATCATGACAAGGACTTGAACCACAACTTTCTGCTTCGAAATCCATCACACCATCAGTTTTATTATTAACAAACTGTAATATCAATAATAAATTTATTGTTTTTTTTTGAGCCTGAAGGCCCAAATATAAAATAAGATTACAACAAATTTAAAGTAAGACCATCCCTTAAGAGACGAAAATCTCTAAGTCAGACATTCTGTAAATTACAGGGCACTTTAGCTTGGGTTAAGGAGACAGTATTCTATGATCTCTATTGGTGTAATCTTATTTTATAATTTGGTCCGTAATTCAAATCAAAATCACTAAAGTCTGAAGTAACCAACCTGTAAAATTCAATGGTTCCTTTATCCAAATCAATTGCTGTGCCGATGATGTCTCCAGCAAACCAGGTTTCACCATAATTCTGGGCTGCCACGTTCCATTTCTTCTTCCGCTGACCATCATATGCATAGGAATGGGTAGTGTCACCCACACCCATTTCACCAAGAAATTTACACAGGGCTGTACACCACCCCACCTGCATGATGCCACAAGTGCACAACTGAACCTCATATTGCCACTTTCCTAGTGCCAACAAAAAAGAGCACATTAATTTGCATAATAATAATAATAATTATTAGTGGAAGGTAAAGGTGGAAGAGAAAGTAACAGGCTTTAACCTCACCCTTTGGTTCATTATGTAGGTATTCAATTAATATTGCAAATATGAACATATCTTGTTTGTGTTATAATACATGTAATAAACCAACAACGAATTATAATTATAAGAATTATAATAAAGTAACCACCAGGCAAGGTTAATGCTCAAAGCATGTTCTACCTCTGTTCTACATTTTCTATCAAAAACTGTTGGTGTAATAGGACTTCCTGTCTTTAGCCAACAGTCTACACGTATAAAGCACTGCTATACTAGGAATAAGACCTAACCATCAGTCTTAATATTATCTGGTCAGAAAAATGAGAAAAATCCATACTTGGGTTCGATCTGACTCAGGACATCTACAGATCACAGATTCAATTATTATTGCAAATATGAACATATCTTGTTTGTGTTATAATACATGTAATAAAGATCACAGATCTGTAGATGTCCTGTGTTAAAAAAAAAAAAAATAGTGTTCTAAATTTGATTACAGTTATTTGTAAGGGATTCCTTCAATTGAGCTTGTGTTAACCCAGCACATAAATAAGAAGTACTGTGTTATTTCTCGCCCATCAGAAGGGAGGTATACTAAGGGATAAGCAAGCTACAACACAGACCACAAATATCTACGGTAGCTCTTGTTTCATGGCTAAAAAATATAAAAGGCTTCCAAAATGAAAAAGTACTAATGCTTGGTATTACCTCTAAATCATCTTCTATGACAGCTGTATTATTTAAATTAATTGGTTCGCATATAGAGTACCATCTATTATTTCACATTAACCATTTGGTCACATTAATTCCATTTCTCCACTAAAATGTAATTGGAAAAAACAAAAAATGAACGTCTAACAAATCTAACTAACCATCACAAAGCATGTGACTAATTAACCATCAATCTTCTTCTTTTTCTACGTCTTTTCCCACTCAAGTGGGGTCGACATTTCTTGACAGCCTTTTCCATGTCTCTCGATTTTGTGCCAAGTTCACGTTTAAATTTTTCTCTCTTAAGTCCTGTTCCACTTTATCCCCGAATCTCATTTTAGGTCTTCCTCTATTTCTTTTTCCTCTAACTTCCATGTCTCTCACTCTCTTTCCAACATAATCTTCATTTCTTCTTTCCACATGTCCAAACCATTGAAGTCTCCTCTCCTGCACTTTCTTTGCAATCTCAGTCACTTTCACTGTCCCTCGTATTCTTGTATTTCTGATCCTATCCATCCTGGTGACACCACACATCCATCTCAACATTCTCATCTCTGCTACATTCATTCTATTTTCTTGTCTCTTCTTGATTGGCCATGTTTCAGCTCCATACATCATTGCTGGTCTCACTACTGTTTTATAAATGAATCCTTTGTTCCTTACGCTGATTCTCTTGTCACATAACACTCCTGACATTTTTCTCCAGTTCATCCATCCTGTATTTATCCTGCTCGTAATTTCTTCGTCCAATTCTCCATCCATGCATACAATTGATCCCAGGTACTTGAACTTCTTCACTTTTTCCAGACATACTTCTCCAAGTTTCACTCTTACTTCTTCTACAATGTCATCCGCATCTTCTTCATTACTTTCTTGCTCTTGTATCTTGTCTGTAAGATGTAGGTGTACAGTTTTATTTACGTTTATTTTCAGTCCTCTTTCTTCTAGTTTTGTTTGCCATACATTTACTTTGTTCTCAATACTTTCTCTATCTGGATCACACAACACAATATCGTCTGCAAACATCATGGACCAGGGTGCTTCCTCTCGAGTGTCTTCTGTTATGCAGTCTATCACCAAGTCAAACAGGTAAGGGCTCAGCACAGATCCTTGATGTAGGCCGACGTTCACATTCATACTGTCACTCATTCCCACTGAACTTCTCACTCTGGTTCTCGCTCCTTTATACATATCTTGGATTAATCTCACATATTTCTCTGGTACATTCTTCTTTCTCAAGCATCTCCATACTTCTTGTCTTGGTATCCTATCGTACGCTTTTTCTAGGTCTATAAAGGTTAGGTGTAGGTCTTTCTTCTTCTCTCTGTACTTTTCCATCAACTGACGTAACGCAAAAACAGCATCCATCGTACATCTCCCTGGCATGAAACCAAACTGTTCTTCTCCAATGTTTGTTTCTTTCCTTATCCTTGTGTCAACTATCCTTTCCCATATCTTCATCGTGTGTGATATCAGTTTTATTCCTCTATAGTTCTTGCAATCTTGAATATCTCCTTTTTCCTTATAAATCGGTACAATTACACTATCTCTCCATTCATTTGGCATGCATTCTTCTTTCGACACTTGATTCATCAGATCACACAGCATATCAATACCACACTCTCCCAGACTCTTCCACGCTTCCACTGGTATCTCATCAGGTCCTGTAGCTTTCCCATTTTTCATTTTCTTCAGAGCATGTATTACTTCAGTCCTTGAGATATCTTCAGTCATTCCATGGTTTGCTATTCCATCCTCAAATATTGATCGATGATTTTCTTCATTCAATAGTTTTTCAAAGTATTCTTTCCATCTTTGTTTTATGTCATCTTCTTTTCTCATTACAATTCCTTGTTCGCTCTTAATTTGTTTGATGTGGGTAAAGTCTTTCGATGCTCTATCTTTCTCTTTGGCTATTCTGAATAGTTTTCTTTTCCCCTCTAAAGTGTTTGGAATTTCTGCAGCTTCGCTGATTTTCTTTGCTTTTGCTCTTGCCACTATCCTTTTTGCCTCTTTCTTTGCTTTGTTGTATGTATCTTTGTCTTCCTGTGTTTGTGATCTTTCATACTTTTTCCATGCATCTTTCTTCTGTTTAATCACCTTCTGTACTTCTTCATTCCACCACCAACTTTCCTTGTCGTTTGGGGGTCCTCTGCCAGATGTTTTCCTTAATACGCATTCAGCTACTTCCCTTATCACTCTGCTGTTTTCATTCCACCACTGTTGTACTCCTTCTATTGGTCTTGCTTTCTCCATCACTGCTCTCTTGAATGTTTCACTGGTCTCGGGGTTTTTCAGCAACCACCATTTCACCTTAGGTGTGCACACTTTGTCTTTCTTTTTCTTTCCCATAATGTTTATCCCACAATCCATCATCACTACCTTGTGTTGACTTGATACACTCTCTCCATTAATAACGTTGCAGTTCTTAACTTCTTTGATGATATTTCTTCTATACATAATGATTTAAATTCTATACTTAACTTCTTTGATGATATTTCTTCTATACATAATGACTAATTAACCATCAATATTCTAGATAATTGATTAAGAGCTCAGTCAGGATAATAATTGTAAATACCCTTGTAAAGAGCTGTGTTGGCCTTTCTAGTTGCTGCTCCTCGTGCTAGTGTGCATGTAGCAGTTAACATATCTGGTGAAAATGTAATATGCCTGTTTTTCATTTCAGAATCAAACACTGTCACTGCCGGACCAATTCTTCCATCTTGATTTGATTGTTTTGGATTCAATTTTTCAAGGAGTTTGTTGACAGTGAATTTTACATCTTCTATGGTATAGTTCCATCTGTAATGAAAATAAACACAAAATAAAAAATAAAGAATATAATAATGTTGAGCAGTCAATCAGGTATTGTGAGGATCATCAAGTTCAGATGCCACACAATTTATGCTCTCGTATTTCATATTTTGGTTGTAAATTTACTTCTGATACATGTTTAATTTCACAACACAAGGTGCATGTGAACCATCATGTTTTTTTTACATGTATGTTTATAAAAATAAAATAAAAATATAGGGACTTTCAAGTCCTACCTGTGCAAAATAGAAATGAAGTTTACTAAAGAATTACACACCAATTTAAAAAAAAAAAAAAAATCTTTTATTTTCAAGAATTATATGAATGATTATTATTAATCTTTAAAAAACCTGATTTCAAAACTTACTCTTCTCCTATTGCTATATCATCATGTTTGGCTTGAACATCTGACCGCAAATTTTGAAGAAACTCATTGCCAAATACATGCTCAATAATCCTTTGAATGTGCATAATAATCTGAAAAGAAAAATGGGATTCAATCTTATTCAAAATTACCTAGGTACATATAAACTGATTATAGTTCTTTATATGAGAATGTTCATAACCATAAACTATGTTCTTAACTATGAACCATATTTTGTTTTGATTTGTTTAAAAAAAAAAAAAAAAAAAAACATTATAAAAGAAGTTCATTACAGCAAGTAAGTGATAGTGTTGTTATCATTGAAGATTTTTGTGAATTATGCTCTCTTTGATATCATTTTAGAGAATAGCTTGAGAACATGGTTTTTCTATGTTCTCAAGTTGTCCCATGTCAGCACATTTCAGAATGTTTAGATGCAATAACTCATTGAAACTTGCCTTTTCTGTTTCAAAGTTCATCAAATTCCAAAAAAACCAGCCTACTAGATAGAACATTAAGAAGTTGCTTCCCATCAGTTGTAATTTACTGATAGTGAACTAATATTATTTGACACTTGTCTGATGAAGGAGGGTTCAGATGAGGTTTTGACATCCTTATGATATGCATCAAGAGGATTTTGCACAACCTAACCACACTGTCACCACCCAGCCTGTGTTAAGCAAGACAACAATCTCAGATATTGACTCACAACCACTAAACCAAATAAGTTTTTTTTTTTTTTTTTTTTTTTTTTGGAAGATCCTTGGCTGTGTTCCTTGATTATCTACAAGCTATTACAAAGCAATATAAATTCAAATTCTTATAGCTGCTTTTCAATGAGAGCCTTAATGCCTTAAAATTTTATCAAACCCAAGGATAAGAACCAGAGGCTAGCAGTACTGTAGTACAACTTACAAATTAACAAATAGCATACCTACCCTGAATAAGAGTGGTCAGCTAGCATTATCATTAGCTCTGAATGTACCTACATACTTACCTACTTCTCTGACATAAAATTTCAGATAGAAGATTCGTGTACGCTTCTGATTTTGATGAATTTTGTGTAAATGCTGAATAAATTGAGTTTCTTGAGAAATAAACTATTTGAATGATTTGTGAATATGAGTCTCTGAGCTCGCTTGTTCTTGGTTCTTGTTGGTATTATTGAATACGTTTGACGTTTATTATTTTAATAACTACAAATGAGTAAGCAAAGTAAAGATAAGAAGAGATAGAGTTTCATGAATTTAAAAAAAATTGAGGAAGTTCAATTCAAAGTTTCTGTTGTAGATTTTTGATTTAAAATTAAAATTTCTTATCAATTTTATTACAGTCTGTTGTGCTCTCTTATCAAGTATGGTTCACTATGGTCTTGTTATGAGAGATTTGTATACGGATCTTTATTAGTTCTAAAAATATCCACCAGAGTTTTTGTCTTTAGTAAACAAAAAAAATGCGCGAAAATTTAAATTATGAAAATTTTCTGTGAGGTTTCCGTCTGTGATTTGGATTTTGTAGTTTAGTATTTATTTCCTTCTAGCCTTTTACATTTCAGCTCAATTATTTCCTATTGAATGGTAGTTGTTACTTGAGACTCAGGAAGACATACATCAGGAGACACCACCATGGCAGGGATTAATGATGAAAGGCTCCGAATGATGGAGGATGAAATGAACAGGTAAGTATATTCTTTGAAAAATCTGCCCCAACCAGGAATCAAACTTTGCATCTCTTGACTCTAGGCAGTAGCCACAACCATTACGTTGAAATAATAAGAAATTTCTTCATTGGTACATAGTTTAATGGTATAAAGGCAGAGGTACCCATATTCTATGTACATTTAAACATCATTTCTGTCTCCATGTGATTATAGATTTTATTTTATCCATTCTTAATATTCCAGGTTTGAGGAAGAAATAGGACTTCCTCCATTAGATCTGCCACCACTTCCCCCTGGTCCGGACAGTGGTACACCTAAACTAGTCATTGGTGCTAATACTTATGATCAAGTGCAACAAAACTGAAAAAAGTTGAAAGTTCTGTACCGGGTACCCTGGAACCTCCTCCTCCCCCTTTCTTTATGCCTACTCAAGTCCAACGTAAGTATGTGAGATGTTAGACGTACAATATGTGTTTGATTGTAAACCAATGTTGTCTACAGACATATATTTCATGTTTTTAACCTAAGCCAGTTGTATCAAATCTTCATGGTACCTACTCAATATCACAATAGATATTGTAAGCTTTTCATGCTTAAAAATCTGAATCTGAACTCTCCTTATCTTTGCATGAGAAAATTGGAGTACTTTTCTTTTCTGCCAAGTGTTGGGTCTCGTTATTTGTAAGATTTATACATACAAACTATATTTACCGTTATAAGAGCACTGTAGTTTCTGGGAGGCGTTCCCCTCAAAACAACCGTTTCACTTGATTATATTGAAGATTTTCATTGATAAGAGAAAAACTTTTTTTGTGGAATATTGTATAGAAATATGAAGCAAAGATTTCACTTTTACTTTAACCGCTCAGTGAGTTTCTTTTTTTTGTATTCACATTTCAGGTTCCAATGCAAATGCACTATCCCTACCACCCCCTCCACCGCCCCCTATGATGGGTGGACCAATGATGAGGCCCCCTGGTATGATGGGACCACAAATGGGTATGGGGGGACCTCCAGGCCCTATGAATATGGGGGGACCTCCAGGTTCTATGAATATGGGTGGACCTCCAATGAATATGAGTGGTCCACCTATGAATATGGGGGGACCCCCAGGCCCTATGAATATGGGAAGACCTCCAGGTCCCACGAACATGGGAGGACCTCCAGGTCCAATGAATTTATGGGGGACCTCCAGGTCAAATGAATTATGGAGGACCTCCAGGTCAAATGAATTATGGGGGACCTCCAGGACCCATGAATATGGGGGGACCTCCTGGCCCTATGAATTTTGGAGGACCTCCTGGTCCTATGAATTATGGCGGACCTCCAGGCCCCATGAATATGGGGGGACCTCCTGGTCCTATGAACATGGGAGGACCTCCTGGCCCTATGCATATGGGAGGACACCCAGGCATGATGGGCCAGGGGGGGCCTATGATGGAAGGACCTGAAGGTTTTGAAGTACATCAAGAAAAACCAAAGAAAAAGAAGCCATCAGTAGTTTTGAGGTAAGGTTATTATAATTTTATTATTATAATATCAAAAAGACATACATACTTTGAAAAAAAAAACACTGCCAATTATGGACACTATACTTCCTCGTGATTGTTTCACATTGTATACACTGTATATGTATACAGTATACACGTTTACAAGTGGCAATTTTGGGATTTTATACTAAACCACTTGTATCTCGAAAAAACCGCTTAACCGTTTATCTTCAAATTTGTTTAATATGGTAGAATACTATTTTTCCTACATTCGTGATTCTTCAAAAAATTCTTTACTGGCGAGTAAGTCGTGGACCTTTTGACTTTTTTGTCCAAAATTACGGATTTTCTTAAATATCACAGTTAAATTATAATTAATTAAAAAATCAATATAAATAGCCTATGTAAAACGATAATATGCATAATTGCATGTACATAAAAAAAAAATTCATCAAAATCCGGTGTACCCTTCACGAGATATAAGCGTTTAAGTAAAAAGTTAGTAGTCAGGCGCATGGTCTCTTTCACCCAGAACCGCTAGTACAAATTTGATTAATTTAAAATGTTACCATCTGCAGAACGTCTTCTATATGTTTGCAAAATTTCATCAAAATCCGTTGAGTAGTTTTCGAGATTTGCGCGTTACAAGTAATATTTTTAATAGACCGACAGACGGACACAAAACCAAAGTTGCTCAGGAGGTTATGAAACGTCCAGAAATATGAAGAAAATTGAAATCGGAGCCAAATTTTTTTTTCTTCACAAAAACGAACACAATACTTCCGATTTCTAATATTAGAAATTTCTCGGAAGTAATACCCCTTTGGTATGAGCTAGTGGAGAACAGCACATTGCATAGCTAATTTTCCAGGCGCGAATGTATTTCAATCAAATTTAATGTTTTTTTTTATATATATAAGGGAAAACTATAGGTACATATTAAATTTATGTTCACACACCGAAATTCAATCAATTCTTAATACAATACAATACGAGTACTCTGTTAACAAAAACAAAAACGAACACAATACTTCCGATTTCTAATATTAGAAATTTCTTGGAAGTTATATTGCCAACCTATTGTAGATTAAGATCTCTAGTTACCTACTTGTGTTCGGAAGGAAAATCTAAATATGTCTAGCCAAAGTTAACAGTATGTTCTAAAACACCTGAAAAAACCTATTTTTCCAATATGTAGGTATTTACAGACCTTAGTAGCTTGATTAATAAGGTTGCTTGTAATTTGGAAGGTTGGAGGTTCAAGTTCTAAGTTCATCAAAAATGTAGGAAAGGGAATTTGAGTCATTGTAATACATATCATTATTGTGATTAACACAAATTAATATGATAACTTTTTACTTCCAATATCTTCAGCTATGATTTGAAATTAACTAGTTGAAAAGTTATCATATTTGTATTAATCACTATCGTGACATCACAACTACTCAAACTCGTTCTACTAAATATACGCTGAAACCGGGACTTGAACCACCGACCTCCAGGTTACAAGTCCGCTGCCTTATCGATCAAGCTACTGAAGTCGGCATGCGCGGATATAGCCCTCTTGTACTGGGGGGGCACAATCGCACGATATACCTAACTAGCGGGTTGCACCCCCCCCCCCCCCCCCACACACAGACACACAAATGTCAATATTCTGCGTGTCACCGATCCATTTCTTGTCCTTAATGGAGCTCATAAATGGCTCATCAGAATTTCGCGATCAAAAACTCCAAAAACATTTTCGCTTTGAGTTGATAGTTCGTCACGACATATTTCGAGAAAAAATGTCATTCAGGTCAAAAAACGTAATTACTTTTTGTTTACGTAGCTCAAAAACGGCTCATCAGAATTTCGTGATTGATATCTCAAATGAAAACTTGAACCCTTGCTTAAAACTTTCTCTTTTTGAGTTGATACGCCGCCGTCGTGGCGTCTTCACGACAAATTTTAAGAAAAAAAATGTCATTTCGGTCGAAAACATTGATTTTTTTGTGTCACCCATCCATTTTTTGTACTTACCGTACTGTAGCTAAACCTTAGAGATATATTCCCTGATCCTAATGAACCTAAAGGTAAAATTTCAGGTTTCTCGGACAATCTGTGTGGATTTGACAACTTTATTATTTAGTTATTTCTTATTTGTCTTAGAATTGGGAATTATTTTGGGACCCGTGCCCCCCTAACTCATTGAGATCTTTTTTTAAACGGGATTAGTCTTAGAATTGGGAATTATTTTGGGACCCGTACCCCCCTAACTCATTGAGATCTTTTTTTAAACGGGATTAGTCTTAGAATTGGGAACTATTTTGGGGCCCGTGCCCCCCTAACTCATTGAGATGTTTTTTTTCACGGAATTAGTCTTAGAATTGGGAATTATTTTGGGGCCCGTGCCCCCCTAACTCATTGAGGTCTTTTTTTAACGGGATTAGTCTTAGAGTTGGCAATTATTTTGGGGCCCGTGCCCCCCTAACTCATTGACATCTTTTTTTTTACGGGATTAGGGATTTTTTTATGAGAATCACCGCTTACCGAAAAAATCTGGGGGGGCACGTGCCCCCCGTGCCCCCCCCTATATCCGCGCATGGAAGTCGGTGTCAGAAAATTATCTTCTAATAATATTTTTGTTCGTATCAAAATGGAATATTAATGTTTAAATATTCAGTTCATACTTATCTCTAGACCTCAGGAGCTTGATCGGTAAGGCAGCGGACTTGTACCCTGGAGGTCAGTGGTTCAAGTCCCGGTTTCAGCGTAGATTTAGTAAAGCTAGTTTGAGTACTTGTGATATCATGAAAGTCATTAACACAAATATGATAGCTAACTTTTTATTTATCTCTAGATTTTCCGCTGCCTTATTGATCAAGCTACTGAGGTCGGTTTTGAAATTAACTACTTTCGATTTTATCGCAATAATTATTTATTGCTTTCCAGTGCCACACCCCAATTGTACATCAACAAAGAGGAGCCCAAGAAAAGAGAACACTCTGCCGGCACCCTCGGGACC
>JAMCCL010000576.1:0-24468 GCA_024516035.1 Bactericera cockerelli
TTTTTCAATTTTAGCCAAGATTTCGGCGGTGAAAATATGGTTTTTTTTTTTTTCCGGGTTCCTCACGGAAAAAACGAACACGTGGCTAGGAAAATTTATTTTTTACATATTTGGTAATCTGTAGTAAAACCTACATCCATAACCATGTGCAATACATGTTTCCCCCCCCCTAAGTACTATAGCAACACGAAATGATTTTTTTTTTACAATTTTTTTTGCAGAATGTTTTTCCGCGGTGAAATATGGTTTTTTTTCCGGGTCCCCTTCACGGAAAAACGACCATGCCCAGAAAATTTTATTTTTTTACATTTTTGTAATCTGTAGTCAAACTACATCCAACCATGGTGCCATTTCATGGTGTCTTAAAACTATACCAACGGGAGGATGATTTCAATTTGCAGATTTTTACGCGGTGAAAAATATGTTTTTTTTTACGGTCTCAACGGAAAAAACGACCGAGCTAGAAAATTTATTTTTTTACATTTTTTTGTAAATCTGTAGTCAAACTAACATCCATACAATGTTTGCAATAACATGTTGCTCCTAATACTATAGCAAACGGAGATGATTTTTTTTTCAAATTTTTTGCAGAATATTCCGCGGTTGGAAAATTGGTTTTTTTTTTTCCGGGTTCCTCACGGAAATAACGAACAAGTGCCCTTAAGGAAAAATTTATTTTTTTTTATTTTTATTACATTTTTTTTTGTATCCAGTAGTTCCAAACTACATTCGCATTACAAGTAGCAAAAAAAACAATGTGCCCTTAAGTACTAATAGCCAACGGGAGATAATTTTTTTCCCAAATTTGCAGATTCGCGTTGATATAATGGTTTTTTTCGGTCTCACTGAAAAACGACAATGCAAAAATTTTTAATTTTTACAGTTTTTTTGTAATCTTTAGGTCCAAATCTTCAATTCCATACATGTGCATTACAATGTTTGCCTAAGACTAATAGCAACGGAATTGATATTTTCCAGTTTTTGCAGAATTTTCGCGGTGGAAATATGGTTTTTTTTCGTTTTCTCCCCGGGGGAAAAACGAATAGTGGGCTAGGAACAATTATTTAACATTTTTTTGTTAATCGTAAGTCAAACCTACATCCCATACAATGTTCAATACCATGGTTGTCTAAGTACTAAAGCAACGGAGGAATGATTTTTTTCTAATTTTTGCCATTCGCGGTGAAATATGGTTTTTTTTTCAGGGTCTACAAGAAAAACACAAGTGCCTTTAAAAGGAAAATTTATTTTACATTTTTGGTAATCTTATAGGTCAAAAACTACCATTCCAAACATTGCAAAAAATTGGTCCCCCCTTAAGGTACTATAGCAAACGTAAAAGAATGAAATTTTTTACAATGTTTGCCAAGATTTTCCGCGGTGGAAATAATGGGGTTTTTTTCCTTTCCGGGTCCCGCACGGAAAAAAACGGAACCCGATGCTATGGAAAAATTTATTTTTTACATTTTGTAAATCCTGTAGTTCAAAACCTACAAAATCCATAAACATGTGCAATACAGTTTTTTGGGGGGGGGGGGTCCCACCCCACCCCCCCCAACTAAAGTAACTATCAACGGAAGATATTTGTTTTTTTTAGATTTTTTTCAATTTTTTGCAGATTTTCCGGCGGGTTGATAATAATTGGTTTTTTACGGTTCTCAACGGAAATAACGACAAGTGCTTAAAAAATTTTATTTTTTTTACATTTTTTGTAATCTGTAAGGTCAAAACTACCACCATAACATGTGGCAAAAAAATGTTTCTAAGTTACTATAAGCATCGAGAAATGAAATTTTTATTCAATTTTTGCAGATTTTTTCGCGGTGAAATAGTGTTTTTTTCGGGTCCTCACGGAAAAAACGACAATGTGGCTTAGAAAATTTTATTTTTTACATTTTTTTGTAAATCTGGTAGGCTCAAAACTACATCCATACATGTTGCAAACATGTGTCTAAGAACTATACAAAACGAAAGAATTGAATTTTTCAATTTTTGCAGAATTTCCGCGGGTGAAATATGGTTTTATTCCGGGTCCCTCACGAAAAAACCCTACATGGCTTAGGAAAAATTTATTTTACATTTTTTTTTTGGTAATCTGTTAGGTCCCCCCCAAACTAAAATCCCATACATGGCCAATACATGTGTCTTAAGTAACTAAAGCAACGGAAGAAATGATTTTTTTTTCAATTTTGCCAGATTATCGGCGGTGAAATATGGTTTTTCGGTCTTCACTAAAAAACGACAAGGTGGGGGGGGGGGGGGGGGGGGGGGCCCTAAGGAATAAAAAAAAAAAAAAAATAAATTTTTTTTTTATATTTTTTTATTTTTTTTTTTTACCTTTTTACAATTGTTTTGTAATCTGTAGGATTCAAAACACATGCCCAATTTAAAAAATACCCAAAAAAAATAAAAAAAAAAAAAGGGGGTTTTTTGCCCCAAAAAAAAATATTAAAACATTTATTGGGGTTTGGTCCCCCCCTAAGTACTAAATAGCAAAACGAGAATGATTTTTTAGTTCCACATTTTGGCAGATTTTCGCGGTGAAATTTGGTTATTTTCGGTCTCAACGGGGAAAAAGACCAAGTGCGAGGAAATTTTAAATTTTTAACATTGTTTGTAATCTGTAGGTCAATATACATCCATACAAAGTGCAATTTACTATGTTGTCTAAAGTAGAAAAGCAAACGGAGATGATTTTTCTAATTTTTTTGTCAAAGAATTTCGCGTGAAAATATGGGTTTTTTTTTCGGGTCTCACGAAAAACGACAAGTGGTGGCTAGAAAATTTTTATTTTTTACATTTTTTTGTAATCATGTAAGTCAAAACTACCTCCCATACATGTGCAATACAGTGTCTTAAGAGTACTATAAAGCAAAAACCGGGGGACAAAAAAAGATGATTTTTATTCTATTTATTTGCAGATTTCGCGGTGAAAAATATGGTTTTTTTTTTTTACGGGCCCCCCTCACGTAAAAACGACGAAAGGCCTTAGGAATAAAAAATTTATTTTGTATTTTTTTTTTTAAATACATTTATTTTTGTAAATCTATTAAAGTTCCAAACTACATCCATACATGGGTGGCCAATACATGTGTCTAAGTAACTAATATCAAACGAATATGAATTTTTTCCAATTTTTTTCAGATTTTCGCGTGAAAAAGGTTTTTTTTCGGGGTCTCACGGAAAACGCCCCAATTGGGCTAATAAATAATTTTTTTACCTTTTTTGTAATTCTTAGTTTTTAAACTACATCCAATACATGTTCAATACAATGTGTCTAATACTATAGCAAACGGAGGAATGATTTTTTTCCCAATGTTTTGCAGATTTTTTCGCGTTTGAATTTGTTTTTTTTTTTCCGGGCCTCACGTAATAACAATAAGTGGGGTCTAAGTACTATAGCAACGGAGATGATTTTTCAATTTTGCAGATTTCGCGGTGAAATATGGTTTTTCGGGTCTCACGGAAAAACGACCGAAGCTAGGAAAATTTATTTTACATTTTTGTAATCTGTAGGTCAAACAACATCCATACATGTGCAATACATGTGTCTAAGTACTATAGCAACGGAGATGATTTTTCAATTTTGCAGATTTCGCGGTGAAATATGGTTTTTTTCCGGTCTCACACGGAAAAACGACCGAAGCTAGGAAAATTTATTTTACATTTTGTAATTGGGGTAAATTCCCTTGGAAAACAGTTTAAATTTAAAAATATTTTTTTTTAATTTCCAAAAAAGGTTTTTGGGTTCAAAAAAGAATAGGAAAATTTTTAATTTTGAAAAATTTTGGGGGAAATAAAATAATGTGGGGGGTTTGGCCCCTAAACGAAGAATTTTAATTTTTTTTTTTTTTTGGTAAATTTTTTTCCCTCCAAAAGGAAAAAGGCCAAGCTTTGAAAATATTTTCATTTTTTAAATTTGGGGGAATTTTTTTTGGGGGGAAAAGCCACTAGGAAAATTTTTTTAATTTTGAATTGGGTCAAAAAATTTTCTCGGTTTAAAAGCAACAGGGAAAATTTTTTTCATTTTTTAATTTAAAAAATTCCCCAAAAGGAAAAAGGCAAAATTTTAAAATAAATTTTTTTAAAAATTTTTTTTTAAAATGGTTTTTTCCCCGGAAAAAAACAAAAAAAATTTTTTTTTTTTGATCCCAAAAAAAATTTTTTTTTCCTTGGAAACGAAAGGGGAAATTTTTTTTTTCAATTTGGGGGGAAAAAGGGTTTTTTTTCCCAAAAAAACCCAAGGGAAAAATTTTTTTAATTTTTAATTGGGGAAAAATAATTTTAAAATTGCAAAAATTGGGTAAAAAAAGGGAGAAATTTTTTAAATTTTGTTTTTTGGGGAAAAAAATTTTTTTAAAAAAAATTTGAATTTTTTAATTTTTTTTGGGGAAAACCAAGGGTTTTTTGCAAGGGAAAAAAAAATTTGGAAATTTTAAATTTTTGGTTTTTCCCCCCCAAAAAAAAAATAAAAAATTTTTTTAATTTGCCAAAAATTTTTTTCAAAATTTCCAAAAATTGGGGGGTTTTAAAAGGGGGGGAAATTTTTTTCTTTTCCCCAAAACACCAAAAAAAAATTTTTTTCATTTTTTAATTTTAAAAAAATTCAAATTAAAACCTTTTAAAAAAGGGGGAAAAAAGGGGGAAAATTTTTTTTTAAAAAAAAAAGGCAAAAATTTTTTAATTTTTTAATTTAATCAAAACACCCCAAAAAAAAAAAAATTTTTAAAACCGGGGAAAGTTTTTTTCAATTTGAAAGGGGGGAAATTTTTTTCCGGGTTCCCCAAAAAAACCAATTTTTAAATTTTTTTAATTTTTTTTGAGTAAAAAATTTAATTGCAAAATTTCCGTAATTTAAAGGGTTTTTTTAAAAAGACGGGAAATTTTTTTTTACGGAAAAAACCAATAAAAATTTTTTAATTTTTTTTTAAAAAAAAAAATTCAAAATTGGGCAATTTTAAAAAATTTTTTTTTTCTTTGGGGTAGGCGGCCCGGGAAAAAAAATGAAAAAATTTTTTAAATTTTTTAATTAGGGTTTAAAACTAATTGCAAAAGTTTAATTTCAAAAATTTTTTTTTTTTTTTCTTTTGGGCGGAAAAAAAAAATTTTTTTCAAAACCCCCGGGAAAAAAATTTTAAAAAAAAAATTTCCCTAAATTTTTTTGGAAATTTTAAAAACTTTGGGGGAAATTTTTTTTTTTGGGGTTTGGGGAAAAAATTTTTTTTTCAAAAACGAAAAATAAAAATTTTTTTAAAAAAAAAAAAAAATTTTTTTTTTAATTATCAAGGGTGAATTTTTAATTTTAATTCCGTGAAAATGGTTTTGGGCTAAAACGAGAAGTGAAATTTATTTAATTTTTTCTAGAAACACTCAAATTTACAATGTTTAATCTTAGCAATATTTTAATTGCAATTCGTGTAGTTTTTCCACGAAAAACCCATTAAATTATTTTATTTGTAACTTTTCAACATCAACTGTTTGTCTAAGTACTAAAAGGGAAATTTTTCATTTTGCAGATTTCGCGTGAAATATGTTTTCGGTCCGAAAACACCGAAGCTAGGAAATTTTTTTTTTGTATCTATCAACTACATCATACATGTCATACATGCAAGTATTAAGGAGATTTTAATTTGGTTTCGGGTGAAAGCGGGCTAGGAAAAAACTGAAATTTTTAAAATTTGAATCTGTGTCAAACATCAACGGAAATTTCATCATCCGGGAAAGTTTTTCCTTTTCAGGCGGAAAATTTTTTCTTGAAAAAGACCAACTAAAATATTTCAATTTGTCTAGGCAAACACCAAATGTTTAATTTTCAGTTAGCGAAATGTTTTTCTTGAATTTCCCCGGAAATTTTTTCGGTCCAGAAAACACCAACAGAAAATTTCAGTACGAGCAACAATTCATGCAAATGGTAATATTCCGGGTTTTAACGACGGTGAAAATGTTTTTGGTCTAGGAAAAAACCAACAGGAAATTTTTACATTTTTTTTAATGTTCAATTCAAATTTCTAAAGTTTGTCATAAAACGGAGAATTTTATTTTATTTGGGAATAGTTTTTTTCAGAAAGCAAGCTAAAAATTTTAAATTTTAATTGCAATCCTAATTTTTTGGTCGATAACAAGAAATTTTTTCATTTTGAATTTGGGAAATATTTTTGGTCCACGGAAAAACAAGCAGGAAATTATTTTCATTTTGATTTGTAAAATTATTGCCTGGAAACAGACGGAAATTTTTTCATTTTGAATTGGTAATATTTCGGGCTACGGAAAAAACAAGCAGAAAATTTTTTTTATTTGAATTGTTTTCCCCGGGCAAAAGCAAGCTAAGAAAATATTTTTTTAATTTAAATTTTTTAAAAAAAAATTTTTATTTTGAACTGAAGTTTTCCTCATAAGCAAAATTTTAATTTACAGGAAAAAATTGAATTTTCTTTTATTTTCATTTTGAATTTGCCAAAAAATTTGTCGGTCCAAACCAAAAGAATGATTTCATTTGAATTGGTAATATTTTCGGGCCAGAAAAAACACAGGAAATTTTTCATTTTGAATTTGGTAAAATTTGGCTCAGGAAAAATAGAAAAAGAATTTGGAAATTTTTTCCCAAAAAATTTTTTAATTTTGAATTTGGGGAAATATTTGTCAAAAGCAAGCTAGAAAATATTTTTAATTTTGCAATTTCCTAATAATTTTCCGGGCTAGAAACCGGATTTAAAATTATTTAATTTTTTCTAGGTAAACACACCTAAGAAAATTTTAAGAACTTTTAACAACCTAAATGTTTTTCCCAAAATTTTAATTTTAATTTTTGGTCAAAACACACAAATTTTCCCTTTTAATCTTAGCAACAATATTTTCAATTCAGATTGCAAAAGTTTTCTTCAAAACGCGGTGGAAATTTTTTTCTTTTACGACAACACTAATTATTTCAAATTTTTTGTACAAAACAAGATTTTATTTTTAATTTGCTGAAATATTTTTCGGTAGAAAGAAAAAGAAAATTTTTTAATTTTGTAATTGTAACAATCATAATGTGCAATACAGTTCTAAGTACTATAGCAACGAATGATTTTCATTTGCAGATTCGCGTGAATATTTTTTGGGCTCACGGAAAAACGCGAACTAGAAATTTATTTTACATTTTTGTATCTGTAGTCAAACAATCCATAAGTCAATACATTGTCTAATACTATAGCAACGGAGATTTTAATTTTTAATTTTTCGTTCGCCCGGTTTTTGAAATAAATTTGGTTTTTGGTCCAAAAAGGAAAAAGAAAAAGGGAGGTGGAAAAAATTATTTTACATTTTGATCGTAACAACTAATCATACATTGCAAACTTGCAAGTAATGAAAATTTTCAATTTGCGTTGGGTTTGGTTTTCGGACGAAAAAAGAATAAATTTATTTATTTTAATCTTAGTCAAACTTCATACATGCAAAATGTTTAATTTATCCGGTGTTTTTTGGTTCCGAAAAGGGCCAGGAAAAAAATTTAAAATTATTTTCATTTGTAATTGTGTCAAACTACACCAAATTTTCATTGCAGATTGCCGGAATGTTTTTCTTTGAATTCGCGGTGAAATTTTTTTTGGTCAGAAACACAAGTGGAAATTTTTATTTTAATCTAGTCAACAAATAATTTTCAATTTGAAAATTGCAAAGTTTTCTTTCAGACGCGTGAAATTTTTTTGGTCTAGGAAACCCCAATAGAATTATTTAATTTTGAACGAGAAATCTCAATGTGAATAGTTTGTCTAAGAAAGAATTTTTATTTTAATTTGGGGAAATTTTTGGTCCACAAACAGAGTGAAAATTTTTACATTTTGAATTTTAAAATAATCCCTAATTGAAATGGCTAGAAACAAGGAGAAAATTTTTCATTTTGAATTGGGAAATATTTTTTCTTGAAAACCAAACTAGAAAATTATTTCATTTTGAATTGGGTAAATATTTTTTATTGGGCTAGAAACACGAGAATTTATTTCATTTGGGAAATTGTTTTCCCAAAAAAAGACAACAGGAAAATTTTTACTTTTGAAGTATTTAATCATCCTAATTGTTGGTCTAAAAACACAGAATTTTTAATTTTGATTTGGTAAATTTTTGGGCTAGGAAAACAAGAGAAAATTTTTTTTCATTTGAATTGGTAAATAATTTGGGCAACGAAGACAAGCAGGAAATTTTTAATTTCGATTTCCTAATATGTTTTGGGTCTAGAAAAGCAAGGAGAAATTTATTTCATTTGTAATAGGTCCCTCCAAAGGAAACAGAAGCTAAAAAATATTTTCATTTTGAATTTGGTAAATATTTTTTGGTCAAAAGGAAAACAAGCAGGAAATTATTTCATTTTGAATTGGTAAAAATTACTGGCTACATTTAAACAAGCAGAAAATTTTTCATTTTGAATTGGGTAATATTTTTGGGCCCGGAAAAAACCAAGCAGAAAATTTGTGAAATATGGTTTTTCGGGTCTCACGGAAAACGACAGTGCTAGAAATTTATTTTACATTTTTGTAATCTGTAGGTCAAACTACATCCATACATGTGCAAACATGTTCTAAGTACTATAGCAACGAGATGATTTTTCAATTTGCAGATTTCGCGGTGAAATATGGTTTTTCGGGTCTCACGGAAAAACACAAGCTAGGAAAATTTATTTTACATTTTTGTAATCTGTAGGTCAAACTACATCCATACATGTGCAAACATGTGTCTAAGTACTATAGCAACGGAGATGATTTTTCAATTTTGCAGATTCGCGTGAAATATGGTTTTTCGGGTCCACGGAAAAACGACCGAAGCTAGGAAAATTTTTTACATTTTTGTAATCTGTAGTCAAACTACATCCATACATGTGCAATACATGTGTCTAAGTACTATAGCAACGGAGATGATTTTTCAAATTTGCAGATTTCGCGGTGAAATATGGTTTTTTCGGGTCTCACGGAAAAACGACAAGTGCTAGAAAATTTATTTTACATTTTTGTAATCTGTAGGTCAAACTACATCCATACATGTGCAATACATGTGTCTAAGTACTATAGCAACGGAGATGATTTTTCATTTTGCAGATTTTCGCGGTGAAATATGGTTTTTCGGGTCTCACGGAAAAACGACCGAAGCTAGGAAAATTTATTTTACATTTTTGTAATCTGTAGGTCAAACTACATCCATACATGTGCAATACATGTGTCTAAGTACTATAGCAACGGAGATGATTTTTCAATTTTGCAGATTTCGCGGTGAAATATGGTTTTTCGGGTCTCACGGAAAAACGACAAGCTAGGAAAATTTATTTTACATTTTTGTAATCTGTAGGTCAAACTACATCCTACATGTGCAATACATGTGTCTAAGTACTATAGCAACGAGATGATTTTTCAATTTTGCAGATTTCGCGTGAAATATGGTTTTTCGGGTTCACAAAACGACAAGTAGGAAAATTTATTTTACATTTTTGTAATCTGTAGTCAAACTACATCCATACATGTGCAATACATGTGTCTAAGTACTATAGCAACGGAGATGATTTTTCAATTTTGCAGATTTTTTGCGGTGAAATATGGTTTTTCGGGTCTCACGGAAAAACGACCGAAGCTAGAGAAATTTATTTTACATTTTGTAATCTGTAGGTCAAACTACATCCATACATTGCAATACATGTGTCTAAAGTACTATAGCAACGGAGATGTTTTTTCAATTTTGCAGATTTCGCGGTGAAATATGGTTTTTTCGGGTCTCAGGAAAAACGACAAGCTAGGAAATTTATTTTACATTTTTGTAATCTGTAGGGCAAACTACATCCATACATGTGCAATACATGTGTCTAAGTACTATAGCAACGGAGATGATTTTTCAATTTTGCAGATTTCGCGGTGAAATATGGTTTTTCGGTCTCACGGAAAAACGACCGAAGCTAGGAAAATTTTTTACATTTTTGTAATCTGTAGGTCAAACTAATCCATACATGTGCAATACATGTGTCTAAGTACTATAGCAACGGAGATGATTTTTCAATTTTGCAGATTTCGCGGTGAAATATGTTTTTCGGGTCTCACGGAAAACGACGAAGCTAGGAAAATTTATTTTACATTTTTGTAATCTGTAGTCAAACTACATCCATACATGTGCAAAACATGTGTCTAAGTACTATAGCAACGGAGATGATTTTTCAATTTTGCAGATTTCGCGGTGAAATAGTTTTTTCGGTCCACGGAAAAACGACGAAGCTAGGAAAATTATTTTACATTTTTGTAATCTGTAGGTCAAACTACATCCATACAGTGCAATACCATAATGGTGCAATACCCATGTGTCTAAGTACTATAGCAACGAGATGATTTTTCAATTTTGCAGATTTCGCGGTGAAATATGGTTTTTTTGGTCTCACGAAAAACGACCGAAGCTAGGAAAATTTATTTTAAAATTTTTGTAATCTGTAAAGGGCAAACTACACCCATAATGTGCAATACTTTTTTCTAAATACTATAGCAACGAAGAATTTTTCAATTTTGCAGATTTCGCGGGGAAAAAAGGTTTTTTTTGGGTCCACGGGAAAAAAGACCGAACTAAGAAAATTTATTTTACATTTTTGTAATCTGTAAATCAAACCACATCCAAAAATGGCAAAAACATGTGCTAAATACAAGCAACGGGAGATATTTTCAATTTTGCAGATTTCGCGGTGAAATATGGTTTTTTTGGGGCCCCGAAAAAACGACCGAAGCTAGGAAAATTTATTTTTTCTTTTTTTTAAAACGTAGGGCAAAACTACATCCATACATGCAATAAGTGTCCAAGTACTATAGAAAAGGAGATGATTTTTTAATTTTGCGATTTCGCGGGAAATATTGGTTTTTTTCGGGGCTCACCCGGAAAAACGACCGAACAGGGAAAAATTTATTTTACATTTTTGAATCTGTAAGTCAAACTACACCCTACTGTCAAAAAAGGGGCCAAGTACTAACCCAAAGGGGAAGATTTTTCAATTTTGCAGATTTCGCGGTGAAAATGGTTTTTTCGGGTCTCACGGAAAAAAAAGACCGAAGCAGGAAAAAATATTTTACATTTTTGTAATCTGTAGGGCAAACTACATCCAACATGTCATAATGGTTCTAAGTCTTTTTCAAAAGGGGGATTTTTTTTTTGAATTTGGTTTAAAAATTTGGTTTTTTTTTTCCCCCGAAAAGAAATAAAAATTTTTTTTTAATTTTTAATCTGAGGTCAAACAATCCTAAGGCAAACAAAGTTTTTAATCATCCGGAATATTTTTAATTTTTTCAGGAAACGGTGAAATTTTTTTCTTACGGAAAACACAACTAAAAATTTTTTTTACATTTTTTAATCTTACAAAAAATCATAATGGGGAATAATGTTTTCTTCAAGGGGAAAAAATTTTTTTTTTTTTAATTTGGGGGAATTGGTTTTTTTTTCAGGAAAAAGCAAACTAGAAATTTTTTCATTTTTTTAATTTGGTAACAATTTGGCTCAGGAAACATACAAGAGAATTTTTAATTTTTTAATTTGGGTAAAATTTTTTTTGGGGTTTAAAAAAGGGAAAAAAACCAAGCAAGGAAAAATTTTTTAATTTTTTTTAATTGGAAATAAATTCGTTCAAAAAAAGCAAGCAAGAAAATATTTTTAATTTGCAATTTCCCGGTGAAAATGGTTTTTCTGGGGCTAAAAAACAGAATAAAAAATTTTTTTAATTTTGTTTTTTGGTTTAAACCACCAAATTTGGAAAATTTTTTAATTTTGAACGAAAATATTTTTTTAATTTTTAATTTTTGGGGGAATATTTTTTCGGGGCCCCCCAAAAAGAAATGAAAAAATTTTTTAATTTTTGGGTTTTGTAGAAAAAAACAACAAATTTACATTTTAATCTTAGCAACAATGAATTTTTCAAATTTTTCAATTTGCAAAATGTTTTTTCCTTTTCAGGGCGCCCGGTGGAAAAAATTTTTTTCTTTTTTTTAAAAAGAGGTAAATAATCCATTGTAATCTGGTCAATACATCAACGGGGAAAATTTTTTAATTTCAACGGGTGAAATTTTTTTTGGGGGTTTCCCGGGAAAAGGGGCTAGGAAAAAAATTTAATTTTTTTAAAATTGTAAACCTTAGTCAAAAATTCCAATCATACAAGAAAAATTTTTCAATTTAGACGGGTGAAATTTTTTTTTCCCTTCCGGAAAAAGCCGGCTAGGAAAAATTTAAAAATTTTTTTAATTTGGTAAACTAATCCAAAAAATTTTAAAAAAGTGCAAGTAAATAACAACAAGAGATTTTTCAATTTTTGCAGATTTCGCGGGGAAAATGGTTTTTCGGTCCCCCGAAAAACGACCGAAGCAGGAAAAATTTTTTTTACATTTTGTAATCTGTAGTCAACTACATCCCTAATGTGCAATACATTGTCTAAGTACTATACAAAAGGAGATGATTTTTTAATTTTTCAATTTTGCGGTGAAATATGGTTTTTTCGGGGTCTCACGAAAAACCCGAAGCTAGAAAATTTTTTTAATTTTTTTTTAATCTTTGGTTCCAAAATACATCTAAGTCAAAACAGGAAGTTTCAAAAAATTTTTAATTTGCAATTTTTCCTAAATTGTTTTTTGGGGCCCAAAAAAAAGCAAGGAGGGTTATTTTAATTTTTGAATTGTAGGTCAAAATAAAACCTACTGGAAAAAAATTTTAATTTAAAAGAGTATTTTTTAAATTTTAATTGCTAAATTGGTTTTTTCGGGCTCAAAGGGAAAAAGAAAGATTTTAAAAAATTTTTTTTTAATTTTTGTAACTATCAAACTCATAAAAAATGTCAATAAAAGGTTTTTTATTGCAAAGGGGGATTTTTTTTTTCGTTTCCGGGGAAAAAGGCGGGCTAAAGGGAAAAAACCGAACTAGGAAATATTTTAAAATTTTTTAATCTGTTCAAACTAACCAAAGGAAAATTTCAATCAAAACCCAAATGTTTTTTTCCCAAAAAAAGAAAGGAAATTTTTTCTTTTTTTTTAAAAATATTTTTTTCCCACAAAAAACGGGGGCCCCTTTGGAAAAATTTTTTTTTTTTTTTTGTTCGGGCCCTTTTTCCTTTGTTTTTAAAACATTTTGTCAATTTTTTAAACTAAAGAATTTTTTAATTTTCAAATTTTGGGAATTTTTTCCCAAAAAAGTTTTTTTTATAAAAGAACCGGTAAAAAATTTTATTTTTAAAATTTTTTAACTTAAAGGTTTTTAAAATTTTAAAATTTCCTAATTTTTTTAACAAAGGAAAAGAAAAAATTACAAAGAATGAAAATTTTTTTTTAAAAAAATTTTTGGCAAAAAATTCCGGGAATTTTTTTTGTTCCGGAAAAAAATTTTTCCCCAAAAAAAATTTAAAAATTTTTTGTTTTTCTTGGTCAAAAAAATCCATAATTCAAATTAGGGTTTAAAATACAAAAGAACCCCAAATTTTTTCTTTTCGACGCGGTAAATTTTTTTTTCTTGAAAAAAAACCAACAAAAATTTAAATTTTTTTATTTTTTTAAACTTAAAACAAAAAATCCCAATTTTCAATTTGGTTAAAATTTTAAAAAAAATTTTTAAAAGCAAAAGCTGAAAAGGTTTTTTTTTTTTCCCAGGAAAAAAACCAAAATGGAAAATTTTTACATTTTGAATTTTTATTTAAAAAATTTTTAAAAAAATGTTTTGTCATAGAAAAGGAGAGTTTTTAAAAATTTAATTTTTTTGGAAAATTTTTTCCTTCCCCGGAAAAAAGCCGAACTAAAAAAATTTTTTTTCAATTTTTTAATTGTATAAATAATTTTGGGGGGCTCAGGAAGACAACAAGGAAATTTTTTTTTTTTTTGAATTGCAAATATTTTTTGGGGCTACGGAAAAAAACAAGCAGGAAAATTTATTTTAATTTTTGAATTTTTGGTCAAAAAACACCCCTAATTAATTTCATTTTAATCTTAGCAACAAATATTTTTTAAATTTTCAGATTTTGCTGAAAAATTTTTTTTTTTCGGGGCCGAATAGGTTTTTTTCTTTTTTTTTAACGAGTTAAATAAACCTTTTGTAATCTGTGTCAATAATCAACAGTGAATTTTAATTTTAGATTTGCGGGGAAAAATTTTTTTTGGGCCCCGAAAAAAGCCGGTGGGAAAAAATTTTTTCTTTTTTAAAAAGAGCCCAAAAAAAATTTTACATTGAAAACTGTGTCAAAAACATCAACGGAAAAATTTTCAATTTTTTAGATTTTTTGAAAATTTGGTTTGGGGGTTCCGGAAAAAACCAAAAAGGAAAATTTATTTTACATTTTGTAATCTTAGGCAAACTACAAACCATAATTGCAATAATGTGCTAAGTACTTAGAACGGGGAGATTTTTAATTTTTCGATTTCGCGGTAAATATGGTTTTTGGGGCCACGGAAAAAGACCCCAAACAGGAAAATTTATTTTTCATTTTTGTAATCTGTAGGCAAACTAAATCCAAAATGTGCAAACTTGGGGCTAAGTACTAAGCAACGGAGATATTTTTTTAATTTTTTAAAAAAAAATTTTTTTGTTTGAAAAAAAAAACCCATTTTAATTTTTAAAAACAGTGTTTAAACTATGAGGAAATTTTTTTTGCGTTTCGCGTGTTGGTTTTTTTCCCCGGGGGGCCCCAAAAAAAAGAACTGGAAATTAATTTTAAAATTTTGAAATTAGGAAAAAATTTTATTTTTTTTTTCGTAAAAAGGGTTTTTTTTTTGGCAGAAAAAAAACCCCGTAAATATTTTTTTTGGGTTTCCAAAAGGAAAAAAAACAAAAGGAAAATTTTTAATTTTGTTTGGGTAAATAATTTTTTTGTTAAAAAAGGCTAAAAATTTTAAAAAAGAAATTTTCAAAAATTTTGGCCCAATCCTAAAAATTTTTTTTTTCGGGTTTGGGGAAAAAACCCCAAAAAAGGAAAATTTTTTTCTTTTTGAAAACTTATCAAAAAATAATTTCCTTTAAAATTAACAACAGGTTTTTTTGAACCAAATATTTTTTTTTTTCCGCGCGGTGAAAATTTTTTTTGGGTCTAGGAAAAAAACCAAGTGAAAAATTTTCATTTTTTTTTTCTTAGCAAAAAATAATTTCAATCATTGCAATCTTGAAAGGGGTTTTTCCCCGCAGACCGGGGAAAAAATTTTTTTTGGGGCCCGGGGAAAACACCAATAGGAAAATTTTTTAATTTTTGAACGAGGTCCCAAAATCCCAAATGGCTAATTTGGGTTTTTTTTCCCGGGTTTTTTTTCGAAAACGGTGAAAAAAACCATACATTGCAATACATGGTCAAGTACTATAGCAACGAGATATTTTTCATTTTGCAGATTCGCGTGAAATATGGTTTTTCGGGTCTCACGGAAAAACGACCGAAGCTAGGAAAATTTATTTTACATTTTTGTAATCTGTAGTCAAACTACATCCATACATGTGCAATACATGTCTAATACTAAGCAACGAGATATTTTTCAATTTGCAGATTTCGCGGTAAATATGTTTTTTCGGTCTCCCCGAAAAACCGAAGCTAGAAAATTTATTTTACATTTTTGTAATCTGTAGCAAACTACATCCATACATGTGCAATACATGTTCTAAGTACATACAACGGAGATGTTTTCAATTTTGCAGATTCGGTGAAATATGGTTTTTCGGTCTCACGAAAAACGAAACTAGAAATTATTTAATTTTTTATTTGTAAACTAACAACATCATACATGTGCAATACTTGCAAGAATGTACGAGTGAATTTCTAATAGTTTCGGTAAGGTATCGCTCACGGAAAAACACATTTGAATTTTTTACAATTCTAATTGTCATGTCTAAATATACAAGAATATTTCAATTATTGCAAAATATTTTTCTTTCAGAATACGCGTGAAATATGTTTTTTTGGTCTCGAAAAACACCAAGCAGAAATTTATTTTACGAATATTTTTCAATTTTGCAATTTCGCGTGAAATATGTTTTTCGCCACGAAAAAGATCAATTGCAAAATATTTTACATTTTTGTATCTGTAGCAACTAACAAATATACATTGCAATCTAAATTCTCTAGTACATACAACAAGAAGATATTTTTAATTTTGCGCGAATATGTTTCGTCGTAAAAGAAATAATTAGTTATTTTTTCGGTCCACGAAAAACACCAAGCTAGGAAAATTATTTACATTTTTGTAATCTGTAGTCAAACTAATCCATATGTCAAACATGTGTTAAGTACAGCAACGGAATGATTTTTCAATTTTGCAGATTTCGGTGAAAAGTTTTTGGTCTCACGAAAACACCACTAGAAATTTATTTACATTTTGTAATCTTAGCAAACACATCATACATTGCAACATGTGTCAAGTACTATAGCACGGAGATGATTTTTCAATTTGCGATCGCGGAAATATGTTTTTTCGGTTCACGGAAAAACACAGCTAGAAAATTTATTTACATTTGTAATCTTAGTCAAACTACATCCATACTTCAATACAGGTCTAATCTATACACGGATATTTTTTCAATTGCAATCGCGGTGAAAATTTTTTTCTGTCTCACGAAAAACACAAGCTAGAAAATTTATTTTACATTTGTAATCTTAGCAAACTACATCCATACATTCAATACATTTCAAGTACAACAACGAATGATTTGTTCAATTTGCAGATCGCGTGAAATATGTTTTTCGTTCACGAAAAACACCAGCTAGAAAATTATTTTACATTTTTGTAATCTTAGTCAAACTACATCATAATTGCAATACATGGTCTAAATACTATAGCAACGAGATGATTTTTCAATTTGCAGATTTGTAAATGTTTTGGTCTAGGAAAAACACCATAAAAATTTATTTTACATTTTTAATCTGTAGGTCAAACACAATCATAATGTGCAATAATGTGTCTAAGTACTATAGCAACGGAAATGATTTCAATTGCAGTTCGGTAAATATGTTTTTTCGGTCTCACGAAAACACAGCTAGAAAATTTATTTTACATTTTTGTAATCTGTAGCAAACTACATCCATACATTGCAATCATGTCAAGTACTATGCAACGAGAGATTTTTCAATTGCAGATTTCGCGTGAAATATGTTTTTTCGGTTCACGAAAAACGACAACTAGGAAATTATTTTACATTTTGTAATCTTAGGTCAAACTACATCCATACATGGCATACATTGTCAAGTACATAGCAACGGAATATTTTTCAATTTTGCAATTTCGCGTAAATATGGTTAAAAACAAATCAACATGTCAAATAACAGTGTCAATTTCAAAAGGATTATTTTTAATTTCCGGAAATATTTTGTTCGGAAAAACGGTTCAAAAAATTATTTTAAATTTTTAATCTTAACGTATAAATCAACATGTTAATTTCTAATACAAGAACGATTTTTTCAATTTTGCAGATTTCCGGTGAAATATGGTTTTCGCTCAGAAACACAGCTAAAAATTTATTTTACATTTTTGTAATCTGTAGTCAAACTACATCCATACATGTGCAATCAGTGCAAGTACTATACAACGAATGATTTCAATTTTGCAGATTTCGCGTGAAATATGGTTTTCGGGTCTCACGAAAAACACCGAAGCTAGAAAATTTATTTACATTTTTGTAATCTTAGTCAAACTACATCCATACATGTGCAATACATGTCAAGTACTATACAACGGAGATGATTTTCAATTTTGCAGATTTCGCGTAAATATGGTTTTTCGGTCTCACGGAAAAACGACAGAGCTAGGAAAATTATTTTACATTTTGTAATCTGTAGGTCAAACTACATCCATACATGTGCAATACATGTGTCTAAGTACTATAGCAACGGAGAGATTTTTCAATTTTGCAGATTTCGCGGTGAAATATGGTTTTCGGTCCACGGAAAAACCAACTAGAAAATTTATTTTACATTTTTGTAATCTGTAGTCAAACTACATCCATACATGTGCAATACATGTGTCTAAGTACTATAGCAACGAGATGATTTTTCAATTTTGCAGATTCGCGTGAAATATGTTTTTCGGTCTCACGGAAAAACGACCGAAGCTAGAAAATTTTTTACATTTTTGTAATCTTAGTCAAACTACATCCATACAGTGCAATACATGTGTCTAAGTACTATACAACGAGATTTTTCAATTTTGCAGATTTCGCGGTGAAATATGTTTTCGGGTCTCACGAAAAACCCAAGCTAGAAAATTTATTTTACATTTTGTAATCTGTAGTCAAACACATCCATACATGTGCAATACATGTCTAAGTACTAACAACGAATATTTTTCAATTTTGCAGATTTCGCGTAAATATGTTTTTCGGGTCCACGAAAACACCAAGCTAGAAAATTTATTTTACATTTTTTAATCTGTAGTCAAACACATCCATACATTGCAATACATGTTCTAATACTATACAACGAATATTTTTCAATTTTGCAGATTTCGCGTGAAATATTTTTCGGTCCACGAAACGACAAGCTAGAAATTATTTTACATTTTTGTAATCTTAGGTCAAACTACATCCAACATGTGCAATACATTCTAATACTAAGCAACAATGATTTTTCAATTTTCAATTTGCGGTAATTGTTTCGTCTACGAAAACAGCTAAATTTATTTTACTTTTTTAATCTTAGTCAACTCTCCTCTGTCAACTGTTCTAATCTATCAGGAATGATTTTCAATTTTGCAATTTCCGTGAAATGTTTTCGTCTCACGGAAAAACACACTAGAAAATTTATTTTACTTTTTGTAACTGTAGGTCAAACTACATCCATAATGCAATACATTGTCAATACTATACAACGAGAATTTTCAATTTGCAATTCGCGTAATATTTTTTCGGTCTCACGAAAAACACAACTAGAAAATTTATTTTACATTTTTAATCTGTAGTCAAACTACATCCAACATGTGCAATACATTGTCTAATACATACACAGATATTTTTCATTTGCAGATTTCGCGGTGAAATATGTTTTCGGTCTCACGAAAAACACGAAGCTAGAAAATTATTTTACATTTTGTAATCTATCAACTACATCCATACATGCAATACATTTCTAAGACTATACAACGAGATATTTTTCAATTTTGCAGATTCGCGTGAAATATGTTTTCGGTCTCACGAAAAACGACAAGCTAGAAAATTATTTACATTTTGTAACTGAGTCAAACTACATCCATACATGTCAATACATTGTCTAAGTACTATAGCAACGAATGATTTTCATTTGCAGATTTCGCGTGAATATGTTTTTTGGTCCACGAAAAACACCGAAGCTAGAAAATTTATTTTACATTTTGTAATCTGTATCAAACTACATCCATACATGTCAATACATGTTCTAAGTACTATAGCAACGAGAGATTTTTCAATTTGCAGATTTCGCGTGAAATATGTTTTTTTCGGTCTCACGGAAAAACGACCGAAGCTAGGAAAATTTATTTTACATTTTTGTAATCTGTAGGTCAAACTACATCCATACATGTGCAATACATGTGTCTAAGTACTATAGCAACGAGATGATTTTTCAATTTTGCAGATTTCGCGGTGAAATATGGTTTTTCGGGTCTCACGGAAAAACGAACCGAAGCTAGGAAAATTTATTTTACATTTTTGTAATCTGTAGGTCAAACTACATCCATACATGTGCAATACATGTGTCTAAGTACTATAGCAACGGAGATGATTTTTCAATTTTGCAGATTTCGGCGTGAAATATGTTTTTCGGGTCTCACGGAAAAACGACCGAAGCTAGAAAATTATTTTACATTTTTGTAATCTGTAGGTCAAACTACATCCATACATGTGCAATACATGTGTCTAAGTACTATAGCAACGGAGATGATTTTTCAATTTTGCAGATTTCGCGTGAAATATGGTTTTCGGGTCTCACGGAAAACGACCGAAGCTAGAAAATTTATTTTACTTTTTGTAATCTGTAGGTCAAACACACCATACATGTGCAATACATGTGTCTAAGTACTATAGCAACGGAATGATTTTTCAATTTTGCAGATTTCGCGGTGAAATATGGTTTTTTTTCGGGTCCACGGAAAAACGACCGAAGCTAGGGAAAAATTTTTTTTACATTTTTGTAATCTGTAGTCAAACTACATCCAAAACATGTGCAATACATGTCTAAGTACTATAGCAACGGAGATGATTTTTCAATTTTGCAGATTTCGCGTGAAATATGAAATATGGTTTTTTCGGGTCTCACGGAAAACGACCGAAGCTAGGAAAATTTATTTACATTTTTGAACTGTAGTCAAACTACATCCAAATGTGCAAACATGTTAGTACTAGCACGGAGAATTTTTAATTTTGCAGATTCGCGGTGAAATTGGTTTTTTCGGGTCTCACGAAAACGCCGAAGCTAAAAATTTTTTTTACATTTTTGTAATCTAGGTCAAACACATCATAATGTGCAAACATGTTTAAGTACTATAGCAACGGAGATGATTTTTCATTTTGCAGTTTTGCGTGAATATGGTTTTTGGTCTCGGAAAAACGACCGAAGTGGAAATTTATTTACATTTTGTAATCGTAGCAACACATCCATACATGTCAATACATGTGTCTAAGTACATAGCAACGGAGATGATTTTCATTTTGCAATTTCGCGGTGAATAGGTTTTTCGGGTTCACGAAAACGACCGAAGCGAAAATTTTTTTACATTTTTGTAATCTGTAGTCAACACATCCATACGTCAAACATGTGTCAAGACTATACAACGAATGATTTCATTTTGCAGATTTCGGGTGAAATATGGTTTGGTCTCACGGAAAAAGACAACTAGAAATTTATTTACATTTGTAACTGTAGTCAAACACATCCAAATTGCAATAATGTTCAAGTACTATGCACGAGATGATTTTTAATTTTGCAGATTTCGCGGGAAAATGTTTTTCGGTCCCGGAAAAGACCGAAGCTAGAAATTTATTTACATTTTTGTAACTTAGTCAACTACATCCATACGGCAATACAGTGTCTAAGTATATAGCAACGAGATGATTTTTCAATTTTGCAGATTTCGCTGAAATATGGTTTTGGTCCACGGAAAAACGAGAAGCTAGAAAATTTATTTTACATTTTGTAATCTTAGGCAAACACACCAACATGTCAATACATTTCTAGTATATACACGAAGATTTTCAATTGCAGATTCGCTGAATATGTTTTCGGGTCCCCGGAAAAACGACCGAACTAGAAAATTTTTACATTTTTGTAACTGTAGGCAAACTACATCAAATGGCAATACATGTGTCTAAGTACTATAGCAACGGAATGATTTTTCAATTTTGCAGATTTCGCGTGAAATATGTTTTTCGGCTCACGAAAACGACCGAAGCTAGAAAATTTATTTACATTTTGAATCTTGGCAAACACATCTAATGCAAACATGTGTCTAAGTACTATACACGAGATGATTTTTATTTGCAATTCGCGGGAAATATGGTTATTGGTCTCACGGAAAAAGACAACAGGAAATTTTTTACATTTTGTAATCTGAGTCAACTAAAATCCATACATGTGCAAACAGTGTCTAGTACTATAGCAACGGAAAAAGATTTTAAATTTTTTCCCCAATTTTATTTACATTTTTTAACTGTAGTCAAACTCATCCATACATGTGCAAACATGTTCTAAGTACTATACAACGGAGAATTTTTCAATTTGCATTTCGCGTGAAATATGGTTTTTCGGTCTCACGGAAAAACGACCGAAGCTAGGAAAATTTATTTAATTTTTGTAATCTGAGTCAAACTACATCCATACATGTGCAAACGTGTCTATACATAGCAACGAGAGATTTTCAATTTTGCAGATTCGCGTGAAATGGTTTTTTTCGGGTCCACGGAAAAACACCGAAGCTAGGAAAATTATTTACATTTTGTAATCTGAGGTCAAACACCCAACATGTGCAATACATGTGTCTAAGTACTATAGCAACGAAATGATTTCAATTTGCAATTCCGAAAAGTTTTTCGGGTCCAGGAAAAACGACCGAAGCTAGAAAATTATTTTACATTTTGTAAAAAAAAAAAAAAAAAAAAAAAAAAAAAAAAACCCCCCCCCCCCCCCCCCTCCATAAAATGTGCAAAACATGTGTCTAAGTAAATATAGCAACGGAAAATATTTTTCAATTTTGCAGATTTCGCGGTGAAATATGGTTTTTCGGGTCCCACGGAAAAACGACCGAAGCTAGGAAAATTTATTTTACATTTTTGTAATCTGTAGGTCAAACTAAAATCCATACATGTGCAATACATGTGTCTAAGTACTATAGCAAAAGGAAAATGATTTTTCAATTTTGCAGATTTCGCGGTGAAATATGGTTTTTTTGGGTCCACGGAAAAACGACCGAAGCTAGGAAAAAATTTTTTTACATTTTTGTAAATCTGTAGGTCAAACTACATCCATAAATGTGCAATACATGTGTCTAAGTACTATAGCAACGGGATGATTTTTTAATTTTGCAATTTTGCGGGGAAATAGGTTTTTTTTCGGGTCTCAACGGAAAAACGACCGAAGCAAAAAATTTATTTTTCATTTTTTTAATCTTTGTCAAAAAAACATCCCTAATTGCAAACATGGTCTAAGTACTTTGCAACGGGATGATTTTTTAATTTTGCAGATTTTGCGTGAAAAAATGGTTTTTGGGTTCACGGAAAAAAGACCGAAACAGGGAAAATTTTTTTTTAAATTTTTTTAATCTTTAGGGCAAACTACATCCATAATTGGGAAAAATGTGTCTAAGTACTTAGCAACGAAAATGATTTTTTTAATTTTTCGATTTCGCGGTGAATATGGTTTTTTGGGTCCACGGGAAAAAAACCGAAGCTTGGGAAAATTTATTTTACATTTTTTTAATCTGTAGGTAAACTACTCCCAAAATGTGCAAAACATGTGTCAAGTACTATACAAAGGAGAAAGATTTTTCAATTTTCGATTTCCGTGAAATATGGTTTTCGGGGCTCACGGAAAAAGACCGAAGCTAGGGAAAATTTTTTTTACATTTTGTAAAACTTATCAAAATACATCCATACATTCAACATGTGTCAAGTACTAAGCAACGGAATGATTTTTCAATTTTGCAGATTTCGCGTGAAATATGGTTTTCGGGCCACGGAAAAACGACAAGCAGGAAAATTTATTTTACATTTTTGTAATCTTAGGCAAAATCATCCATACATTGCAATACTGTGTCTAAGACATACAACGGAGATATTTTTAATTTGCAGATTTCCGTGAAATTGGTTTTTCGGTTTCCCCGGGAAAAACGACCCAAGCAGGGAAAAATTTTTTTTACATTTTTGTAACTGTATCAAACACATCCATACATGGCAAAACATGTGTCAAAATACTATACAACGGAGAATTTTTTATTTTTTCAATTTCGCGGTAAAAATGGTTTTTTTGGGGTTTCCCCCGGAAAAACGCCGAAACTAGGAAAATTTTTTACATTTTGTAATCTGTAGGGCAAACCCACTCCATAATGTCAATACATGTGTCTAAGTACTATGCAAGGAATATTTTTAATTTTGCAGATTTCGGGGTGAAATAGGTTTTCGGGTCCCACGGAAAAAAAGACCCCAAGCTAGGAAAATTTATTTTAATTTTGTAATCGTATTTTAAAAATACATCCAAATGTGAATACATGTGTCTAAGTCTATAGCAACGGAGATGATTTTTCAATTTTTTCAGATTTCCGGTGAAAAATGGTTTTTCGGTCTCACGGAAAAACCAAGCTAGGGAAAATTTTTTTTACATTTTTGTAATCTGTAGGTCAAACTACATCCTTTTTTATTTCAATACATTTTGTCAAGTACTATAGCAACAGATGATTTTTTTTTTTTGGCAGTTTCGCGTGAAAAATTTGGTTTTTTGGGGTCTAAGGAAAAAAAAACCAAGCTAGGAAAAAATTTTTTTTACATTTTTTTAATCTGTAAGCAAACTACTCCCTAATTGCAAAACATTGTCTAAGTACTAAGCAACGAGATGATTTTTCAAAATTTTCAGATTTTTGCGGAAATATGGTTTTTCGGGTCCCCCCGGAAAAAAGACCGAAACTAGGAAAATTTATTTTCATTTTTGTAATCTTAGGTCAAACTACATCCATACATGTGCAATACATGTGTCTAATCTATAGCAACGGAGATGATTTTTCAATTTTTCAGATTTTTGCTGAAATATGGTTTTTTTTTTGGGTCTCCAAAAACACCAAGCTAGGGGAAAAATTTTTTTTACATTTTTTTTTAATTGTATCAAACTACTCCATAATGTGCAATACATGTTTTTAAGTACATAGCAACGGAGATGATTTTTCAATTTTTCGATTTCGCGGTAAAAATGGTTTTTTGGGGCTCACCGGGAAAAAGACCAAGCTAGGAAAATTTTTTTTTCATTTTTTTTAATCTGTAGGGGCAAAAACATCCCTACATGTCAATACAGTGTTAAGTACTATAAAG
>JAMCCL010000577.1:0-24432 GCA_024516035.1 Bactericera cockerelli
TTGATAAAATTTAAGGGAAAAAAAAATGTTATTAGAAAATTATCTTTTTAAAAAAATTACAATTCATATCTGTCGATTTTTCCTGGGGAAAATAAACATTATCTCCAAAATTGGGGTTTAAATTTTTTCAAAATTCCAATATGGAAAAAATTATTGGGGTTGTAAAAAATCCCTTTTTATTTTTGGTATAATGGCCCCTTTTTCAATTTCTATTAAAACTTTACATTACTCAAAAATGGCCAAATTAAAAAAAAAGTGTCACGAAATTAAAAGAAATATTTTTCCGATAAAAGGGCCCCAAATTTTTTTAAACATGTTTCCTTTTTTTTTAAAACATCAAACCAAAAAGAGTAGGTTTCGAAAAGAAAAAAAAAAATTAGTCAAGGGGTTAGGGAAATAGTTTGTTAAAATCCCTTTTATGTTGTACTCCCCCCCAAAAAAACATTGGAAAAAATGCGTCAAGTTTGGAATAGTTAAAAAGAAGATAAAAAAAAACGCAATTTTTATGTTTAAGGGAATTTTTTTTCCGTTTTTATCCACAACAAAATAATACTCTTAAAGAACATGTTGTATAGTTACGAACCACCCCCTTGACTACGACACTTTTTTTCTGAAATTTATTGTGAATCTGCTAAAAAAACAGGTGCATGCAAGGAGGGGGTTTAAAAATTCAACATGGTTTTTTAAAGAGTATTATTTGTTGGGGGGGAAAAATTTACGTGAAAAAAAATTCCTTGAAACATGAAAATTGACTTTTTGTTCTTTTTTTAATTTTTCCAAAAATTGACGACTTTTTTTTACACGAAGTTTTTTTTGGGGGATATCATACTTTTTGATTTAATTGATTCTCCAAAATGGTGATGAAAAAGGGGCGAAATCGACTTACCCCTTTTTCCCATCAAGCCCCGGGAAAACAAAAAACAAACTTTAGAAAGTGCTGAGAAAAATTTAAAGTATTTGGAAGAGGGAGAAATCTTGAGATAACAAGTGGTCCTTTCAGTGACCTAAATGCGCTGAGAATTTTCTGGCTTTTCAAATTTAAAACCCACTGCTGATTCACTAACAAAAATTTTTCCCCCCGTTTCGTTTTTGGCATAATTGGAGGGGTTAAACGATATTTCAAGAACCGGTACTTCAGTAATCGATTACAAAATCCGAGTATTTCCCGGGTTCTTTTGTATTGGTTTTGAGTTTCTGAGAGCGGATGTAAATGGAATAGTGGATTCAAAGTAATTACGGTCATAAAATTGGGGAAGGGGGAACTTTTTTTTTTACTTTTTTGACCTAAATGACATTTTTTTTCAAATTTGTCGCAACGACCTACAATTCAAAGCCAGAAAGTTTTAAGCAAGGGTTTAGTTTAAAATTTCATTCGTCGCAAATTTTTGATGAGCTTTTGAGCTACGCCGGTAAAAAAAAAATGGATGGGGTTTAAACGTAAAATTTTGCGCCTAAAGACATTTTTTTTTAATTTAAGTGACATATAACTCAAAGTGAGAAAGTTTTGGCAGGGTCTGAGCTTTTTTTTTACATATCGATCTCAAAATTCTGATGAGCCCTTTTGGGCTAGCCGGGAAGGCAAAAACGGGATTGTGACACTTTTTTTTTTCCCATTTTTCTTTTCTGTGCGGTGTGGTGTGAATGTGGAAAAGGTGTGTTGTTGTTGTGTGGTGGTGTGGGGGTTGGTTTGGTGGGTATGTGTGGTGTGGTATGTGTCGTGTGTGTTTTTTTTGTGTTGAGTGTATGATGGGGGTGTGTGTTTGTGGTGTGGTGTGGTTGGTGTGGTGTTGTGGGGTTGTGTGTGTGTGGTGGAGTGTGTGGTGGGTGTAGGTGTGGGTGTGGTGTGAGGGGGGGTTGATTTGTGGGTGGTGTGTGTGTGTGGTGTGTGTTTTTGTGTAGTGAGTGTATGAGTGTGAGTGTGTGGGGTTGGGGGTGTGGTGTGTTGTGTGGTGAGGGGGTGGAAAACGGTGGGTAAAAAAGCTATGTTTCAAAAATTAGGGGTTTTTAATAAAAACCCCTTTCAATTAACACTGCACCCAAAATTAGATTTATTGTGACCCGTTGTTTTTATTTGGTTTTAACGTCCGACGAATAGTCGGGCGGGGGTTTTTACCCTCCATTCGCGGGAATGTACCCGCTCCCCCCTTAACCCACAAAAATGGGTGGGGCCGGAAAGCGAGCCCACGGTTTGGTGAAAACAAAATTTTCGTCAAAGTCTGCCCCAACCGAGGGTTAACCGGGAACTTTTGGACTTCGGGCAGTAGTCACAATCATTAAACCACGGAGGTGGTTGATATTTTAAAATTTTAAATTAATGGAAAAATGTACCCCAAAAAAAAAACCGAAAATTTTAGCTCGTTTTGGGCAAAATATGCAACTTATACAGTTACATACATAGAAAGGTAGCCCATAGTTGATTGTGACATACAATTTTGATCGAGTTAAACCTACTCACTTATTCGAAGTTAAACCCCATAGGAGGTTGACTCAAACAGTAAGTACTTTTTTTTTCTCAGAGTTAAAGAAACCGGGCCCCCCAAAAACAGAGTAAAAAAATTCACCCCCCGGGATTCGAACCCCGGTCATTCAAAGTTTGTGTTTTTTTCCGCACCGTCGGATACAGGACTACTCTGTGACGCGCTAATATTTTTTCATTATTTTTTGTAATTTTTTTTGATCTACTTTTTCAATACTGCCTCTTTCGGCCAATATTTATACTTTTCTAATAATCAAGGCCGCTTCCTCTCGTTTTGAGTTTGAAAAAAAGTTTTACCTCGAAATTAATTTGATTGTTTGTAAATTATCGTGGGGAGAATCTTTGAACGAATTTAGAGGACGTTTTTATCCTTTTCTGATAAAACAGTTTGGCAGTTGGTGAACAAAGACGTTAATTCCCCCCCATTTTTTAAGTTTTTGTGAGGCGAAAATTTTTTGTTTCTCCAAAAATCTAAAATTTTATTTTTTTTTTTATGTTCCCCCCCCGTCGCGATTTTCAAAATTTTTTTTAATCGTATTTAATTCGCAATTGATCTTTTAGAAAGAACCTTCAGCAAAAACTTGGGATAACTGGCGTGGCTCCGGGTTCTTTAAAATTTCCTTTGAGGGTTTAAAAAGACTTTTCTATTTTTAAACCTTGAAAAAAATTGATTTTTTCCCTTTGATAACCTTCTAAAAACCCCAGAAATACATCTCTAGGATAACAATAGAGGCTCGGGCCCCAAAATAAGTATCCCTTTTTAAAAAACCCCCTAATCAAGTTTAGCCAGTGTAATACTTTGGGTTTTATTTTTTTTTTTTTTCCCTAGGTAAGGCCTTTCAAAATACCAAAATCGAGCTCCAAAAACCCCAGGGGCGGCTTGTGCAATTTTTGGGGTTTTTTTTAGAAGGCTATATCTCCTATCCTTAAAAAAAAATATTTTAAAAATAAAAGGGGATGCAGAAAAAAAATTTCCCACCCCAAAAAAGAGCTCACGCCCTTTCCGACAAGCGCACATTGTTCCCCTTTTAAAAAAAAATTGGCGAAAAAAAAAAAAACCGGGGGAATTTTTTCTAAACCAAAAATTTTTTGGCGGGGCCCCAAAAAACGATTTTAAAATGTACGTAGGAACCCGGCTTTCGGAACACGACTATTTCGGTCCATTACAAATTTGAAAAAAAAAGTGAAAAAGTTGGGGAAAGTGGGCAAAAAAACAATTTAAAACAAAATACAAAAAAACTCTGTTTGTGTTAATATAGGCCCGGTGGGCTGGGCTATTGACGAGCGCTCGCCTCCCGGCGGCTTGATTGTTAACAATAATATTTTTTTTTTTTCTTTTTTGTATGTGGGAAAAAATCTTTATGATGGTCTTCACAGATTGTGTGAAGCGTTGCGGGGGCCCCGTCGAGTATGGTGTTTCCCCTTCTTCGGGGCACCTTCCGAGGGCTACGAAAAAAAAAAAAATCGAAAAAAATTTTTTCTTTGCTATTTTTTTTTTTAAAAAAAAATATAATTGTCCCCGTTTTCCCTTTTCCCCCAGATATTAAACATTTGATCTCCAAAATTTGTAAAACCCCCATAGCAACACAGTTGTTGAGTTGTTTCACCAAATGTAAGTTTCCGGAACAGAAAAAAATAAAAAAAGGGTTTTTCGTTGTTTCATTAAAATTTTTTAGTTTTTTACGGTATGTCAATAAAAAAAATAAAGGGGCTTTCTAATACTTTTTGAGTGTTCCATCCCCTCACTAAAATTCGCTCTGATTGGGTCTCATTAAAATTGTCTTTTTAAGCCCCAAAAAAAAAAAATTAAAATTTTGTTAAAATTTCAATTAAATTTTTAACAGTCTTTAAAAAGGATCTTTCTCCCCGAAATTTAAAAACTTATCAGTTCTACCCGTTTCATTAAAATAATCTATGTTTTCCGATAATTAAAAAAAACCCGGTTCTCCGATCTTGAAATACCTGGTTTTTTATCGTACATTAAAAATTTTTGGTTTTACCCCTTTCATTAAAAAATATTATTAGGGGTTTGGGGCCCTAGGATTTTAAAAAAAAAATTTGGGTTTTACCCGTTTTTCGCGAAGTTTCTTTTTAACCACTCATTTAAATTTTCCTTTTTCCCCCACTAGAAATTTCAATTCCCCATTAAAAATTTTTTTTTTTCAGTAAAATTTCAGGTCTACCAAATAATTCCCGGGAAAAAAAAAAAAAGAAGTAAAGGATTTTTTTGCTTTCAATGCACCCTTTTAAATTCCATGTTTAAAACCCGGGTATTCCCTTCAATTGTTTCTTAAAATAGATTGGAGCTTGAAAAACCCCCCTGCTTGAAATTGCGCCTTCATTTTTTTTTTAAAAAAAAATTTTTCAGAGCTTCGGGAAAAGCAACTTTTTTCCAACACAAAGCACAAAAAATTAAAAAAGCCTTTGCTCTACAAAAGACTCAAATTAGGGATGTACTTGGAGGATGTGGTATTTTGTTGGGGTAGTTATTTGTACTTTTTTGAATTTTTGTTTCCTTACACTGTCCCCTTTTTGTATATGTTTATATTAAAAACCCCTGTATTTTTTACTCAAACAAAAAAAGGGTCTTTGTTAAATATTGGTATAAAAGAACTATCGTCTTGCGTGAGAGGGGCTAAATAAAGCCACTTTAAACCCTTAAAAATAAACTCTTTGTGGAATTAACCCGGGGGAGGTTTTTCTAAAAAATTTTTTTTCCCCTCCCCTCAGAGTATTATTATTGGGTCAAGACCCAAAGAAGGGGAAAAATTCATGCCTGGGGGGTTCGAACAACGGATCCCTCGCTACCTGGATTACCAATGCGCTTAACCCCCTTGACTCCGTGCACAAAGAAACCCTCTTTTTAAAAATACCCTTTTTAAAAAACTTCTCGGTCTAGGATCTTGAACGACTAACTTTCTCGATGGGTCGTATAAAAAAGGATAAGAAAAAAAAAAAGGGGAAAAATCAAAAATGGAGCCGTCCCCCCAAAAAACGCTAGAAAACCCCCTGTTTTTAAAAAGGTTTAAAATTGCATTTTTTTTTTTTTCTCGAGACTTGGGCTTTCTACTAATATTTTATGAATTTCCCTTTCAAACACAAAAATAAATTCTAAAATAAAGATTTTTAACAAAAATATATCAATAAATCAAGGCTGTTGTTGAAAAATAAATTTTTAAAATTCAGGGTCGCTTTTTTTTTTTTTTATTTTTATACTTTTTTTTTTTGACATTTTTATTAAACCCCAAGGTAGGTTTCACCAACATTTTTTTCCCCGAAAAAGGTGCCCCTTTTCATTTTAGTAGCAAGTGCCTACAGGAATTGCCATCGTTTTTTATTAAATTTACATACAATATTCGTATTGTAGGGCAACATTAAAGCAATATGTAGGATTCTTTAAAATTTTATTTCCATAGGTACCTGTGCAAGTGTGCATGTTACTTCCGAAAATTTTAATTTTAGAAGTGGAATTTTTGTGTTCGTTTTTGTAAAACAAAATTTTTTTGGACTTTTAACCTCCGAAAATTTTTTGGGTTTTTTGTCGGTCGGTGGTCTTTAAAAATATTCCTTGTAACGCGAAATTCGAAAAATACTGAACGGATTTCGATGAAAATTTTTTACCATATAGGAGACTTTTTTTTTTTTTACCATTAAAACAAATTTGAAAGAAAAACGATTTTGGGTTTTGGAGTAAAGGGGGATTTAGTAAAAATCTCAAAATTACCACGTGTATAAAAGTAAAACCAAAACACGAGGAAGTATTGTGCCCAAATGGCAGTGTTTTTTTATTTTTTCCCCCTTCTTCTTTTGAGATCTTGTTTTTCTCAAATAAAGGCCGTTTTCTTTTATGTTCGTACAAAAAAATTAATCTATAAGCGCAATTAAACATCAAAAAAATTTTCTCACTTTTCTATTTATATCAAAGGGAGGATATTGAAGAGCGAAAAAAAGGTCTGCAAATTGTAGGTGATTTTAATAAATGAACTTATTTTTAAAAGGAAAAAGGCTTTTCCCCCACAGCATCGGAACTTTTATACGTAATTTGCCTTCCTTAAAAACGTCGGTTACGTCGGAAAAACCCGCATGAGCTGATGATACGAATTTTTTGGTCCGTTTCTTCAAATTCTCAAATATCCCCAACGTAATTAGTCTGCCGCCACACGCGAATTTGATACGTAATTTGCCTATCCTTTTAATACGTAGCGGTTCGTAGGAAAAACCCGCATGAGTGATGATACGAATTTTTTGCCCCTTTCATTTAAAATTTTCAAATATCCCATACGTAAGCTGCCCCCCACATCGCGAATTTTGATACTAATGTTCCCCCTCCCCTTTAATCGTACGGTTAGTACGGAAAAACCCGCATGAGTGTATACGTAACTTGTGTCCGCTTTATTAAATTCCAAATATCCCTGTAAGTCTGCCCGCCACATCGCAACTCTTTAACGTAATGTTGCCCATGCCCTTTAAAACGTAGCGGTTACGACGGAAAAACCGCATGAGCGATGATCGTAATTTGTGTCCACTATCTTTTTAAAATTTTCAAATATCCTCTTCTAAGTCTGCCCCCACTCGCGAACTCTTGTTTTCGTAATGTTGCCCATGCCTAGAATACGTGGTGTTTCGTAGGAAAAAAAACCTGAAAAGACTTGTACGTAACTTGTGTCCGCTTTCATAAAATTCTAAAAAATTTCCCCATACTAGGGTAAATAACTCTGTCCGCCACATCGCGAACTTTGTACGTAATTCCCAGCCTTGAAAAGTAGGGTTTTCGTACGGAAAAACCTGCATGAGCTGATGATACGAAAATTTGTGTCCGCTACTTCAAATTTCCCAAAAACCCCCCTACGAAAACTCCCGACATCGCGAACTTTGATCGAAAATTTCCCAGCCCTTAATCGTAGATTTACGTACAAAAAAAAACCCGCATGGCTGATGATACGTAATTTGTGTCCCTATCATTAAAAATCTCAAATATCCCCTACTTTAAATCTGCCCGCCCATCGCGAACTTTTGATACTAAAGTTGCCCATCCTTGAAACGTAGATGTTCGTACAAAAAACCCATAGCTGATGATACTAATTTTTGTCCGTTTCAAAAAATTTGAAAATTTTCCCTCGTGGGGTAAACGTAACTCTGTCCGCCACATCGCAAAAACTTGAACGTAATGTTGCCCTGCCTAGAAAACGTAGGTGTTACTAGGAAAACCTGCATGGCTTGATACGTAACTTGTGCCCCCTTTCAAATTAAATTCGAAATTCCTCATACGTGGGAACGTAACTTTTCCGCCAACCGAACTTTATGGATTTTTCCCATGCCCAAAAACGTGGTTTACTACGGGAAAACCGCTGGCTGATACGAATTTGTGTCCCCCCTTAGAAGATTTTTAAAAACTGCACAAAATTTCAAAAATTTTTTTTATTGAATCTTGCTAAAAATTTAAGTATAATAAAATTTAAACAAGTTTTTACTGGTTATTAAAATCCCCATTGTTAAAAAAAAAAGAATTTGGGGGGTTTTAAAAAATTTTTTTTCATTTGGGGATAATAATAAAATTTTCACCTGAAAGCTGTCGTTTTTTAGAAAGAAAAAACTTTGGTAGTTGTATTGGTAATTAATTTTATAGATTTCTTTTCCTCCTTCATACAGAAATATAAAAAAACCCCAAAAATGTATATTCCTCTAAAAACTAAAAAAAGGTTGAAATTTAAGAAAAAAAAAAAGATTGGTAAAAAAACACTTTGATAAAGTCTAGAAAAAAAAATACCCCTTAGGATAGTAAAATTATATCCCCCGTTTTTGAATTTAGATATTATTTTCTTATATTTTTGTGGGGATACAAATTAAACCTTAAAAAAAAATTTGTTGCCCAAAATTTTTTTCTGCCGACTCCGTCACATCACAAAAACGAAAAATTTTCCGGATATATTTTGGTAGATAAAATAGAATTTCGTAAAATATGCTCGAAAAATTTTTGCGGCAAAGAAAGACACGCCCCAGATCACTTTCGGGTTCTTGGTTCAACCAACACCGTTTTGGACCTACATCTATTTTCCTATAAAAATCTATTGTTATTTTTTTTTAGGCATATACGGGGGTCTATTTAAAAATTATCTTAAAAAATTTGATGAAAAAACTTTGCAAATTTGGAAGGTCGTATAAATGTCCCATAAATTTTTTCCACTTCCCCCGAAAACACGAAATTTCTATTTTTTAAAAAAATTCTTTATTATGAGACTAGGAAAATTAAATTTTTTTCAGAATTAAATTGGGGGAAAAAAAAAAAAAAACTTTATTTATTACAAAAATCAACAACAACAAAAAAACAATTTTTTTTTTAAAAATTTAGAAATATGTAAAAAAAAACTGGGTAAACATACACTTTTCCTTTCATATTAGGAATGGGAACAGGTCAAAAGCCATGGTGACTCAAAGGTAACAGTTAGCTAAAAAAGCCAAATTTGTTACAGCCTAAAACTTTGGATTTGTATGTAAACCCCCCCTCTAGGATGAATAAAAAATTTGTAAAGGGGGCCCCCCCCCCCAAAAACCCGGTAAATTGGGGTCGAGGTAAAAAAAATTTAAGATATCAAAAAAAAAAAAGGGAAAGAGCCCCCTTTTTTTTTTAATCTAAAAAATAAGTTCTCAATTTATTTTATCTTTTACCAATTATAGAAACGGCCTTGGGGCCCAAAATTTTTGGGGGGCCGCGGCCGCTTTTTTTGCGGCCCCATTTTCAAAAAAAAATTTTTGTGGTTCTCGACTAAAAGTAATTTGCATATAAATTTCAAGTCCTATTTTATCGTTCTTGGATCCCCGTACCCACCAGACAGCAGACAGACAGACGACGGCCTGGCGAAAACCCACTTTTTTGGTTCCTAGCTATTTTTTGTCCAGAAAGTGAAAAAAAGGGGTTTGGAAAATTTTGACGAATACAATACTTTCCTTATTATAGGAAAAGGGAAAGTAAAAAAATAAAGAACATCTTTTTTTAAAATTACAATTTATTGTTTTGTAATGGGGGCGAAGAAAAGCTTTATGCATTCTCTGCACTAAAACCGGGGGGGTTAAAATCTCCTTGCTCTAAAAAAGAGACCCCTTTTTCTAAACATAGTCACCAATGGGGGGGTTTATTAATTTTTGGGAACACCCTGTGTCGTACCCCCCCAAAATGACTTTAAAAAGATTTCGCTCACGTTGCATGAGGGGGGAGAATTGGAAAAGTTTCAGATGAAAAATAGACATCGGTTTCAGGAAAAGAAGGGGGGGGACTTTTCTCATAATTACATAGGTCACTGATTTAGACACGGGTTTTTTTGGGACCTGAATTTAAATAAATCTTTTGAAAGCTAAATAAATCGACCTCAGGCTTTCAATTGGCGGGGATTGTAGTCCCGGGTTCAAGTCCGGTTCAGCGTAGATTTAGTAAAAACCATTTGGTATTGTGATATCCGAAAAAAGATGAACAAAATATGATAATTTTAATTTGGAATGAAATAATTTTTTAGCAATTTTTGTCCTAACGTCAAATTTTGGAATTTGGAAAAATCAATGGACGCTTTGTATCTTTGAAGAATTAATTTTTGATTTAGTGAATTGTAAAATTTTTTACATAGAGAAATACAAAAAAAAGACTTGGAATTCAATTTTTTGTTATCTTCACCCAAAAAAATTTTAAAGTACTAAAAAAAAATTTTAAACTAATGAAGGCAAAAAAATTTAAATAGCCCTTTTTTTTTGCTTCATAAAAAAAAAATTTATTAAACTCTTGAAGATTATCAAAAAGGGCTCTTTAAACTAGGTTTTTTTTGTCAAATATTAAAGGGTATTGAAAACCCCCAAAAAAAAGAACCAAAAAAAATTCCGTCCCAGGGATCTGGAAATTTTTTGGAAAACAGTAATCATCAAGAACCAAAAAAATTCATAATGGAAAAAAATTTTTATACATCAAATTTTATATGAAAAAATATTTTAATAAAAGTATAAATTTTCGGGTTCTTTTATATTATATCTTTGATTTTTTTGTGTAAAAAAAAATGAAGGGGTTATAAAAATATCATTTTAAAACGCATAGCCTTTTGTCAAAAAATCAGATAGAAAGGTATTTTTTGGGGCTCAAAAGCTTATTTTTCTTGGGGAAATTTTTTTACCCGAAAACGAAAAATGTCAAACGCACCCAATAGAATATAAAAATGCGTGTTGTTTTTCAATCATTTTTTGTTCGAAAGGCTCAAAAAAAATCAAGAGGGGGAAAAGAGGGGGTTTCAAAAAAAAATAGTAGGGATTAAAAAAAAAAGCGGAAAAAAAGATTGTACCCCCCAGGCTGAGTGTGAAGATTTCGCCAACGGGTGAATATTTCCCGTGGGAAATCAAAAAGATTCATTTAAATCACCAAAAATTGTATTTTTTAGGGAATCATTTTAAATTTTCCCGGGGTTTTTTTTGGGTGCGTCCACTATTTCCTTTCAACTATTACACCTACTATGATAAAGCCGCTTCCTAAGTCGGTTTGACACTGCCCCAGTCCGGACCGATTCGATTCCCGGTTGGGCAGACTTTACACAGAAAATTCTTTTCCCCCTTGGACAGGGGGTGGCAATTGGCCCTCCCCGCTGGGGGGGGTTTTTTGGGGGTGGACGTTTCCCCAGCGAATGGAAGGAAAAAATGTCCGGTGGGTTTCGAAAAAACCGCGACTCTGGAATCTTGGATTCACAGAGTGCGCCTTTACCACTGAGTACCGGGACTTACTGATGTGCAATCAATTAGATGTCAAAAAGTATAAAAATCATAAACGCATTACTGTTACGCCATGTCTTGTTTGAATTTAATTTAATTCCTCACCCAAGTACGGGGAAAATCGCCCCCATATTGTTTTTCATTAAAAAAAATTTTTTAAAATCGCCTGCTATTTACAAATGTAGGTATGCAATGGGCAAGCAGGGGGGATTTATTTCTGTCCGAAAATAGTTTCTTTCAAAATGTTATAGTCAACGCAACGTTTCAAAACGTGCCATCGACTTAAATAAAATCGTCAAATTTGTAATCAGAACATAAAATTGGATTTGATATGTCAAAAACCCCCATCAGGTATGTGTAAAAAAGTTAGTCCAAGGACCCCCCTTAAAATACAGGTCCGTTTTTTTTTCAAAAATTTCGTGCTGCGTCCTTTTATATATTTATGACCTCTGTATCGAATTGAAGTCTCTAGTTAATGCGTTCTTGAGATATTTTGTTTACAGACAGACGCACACGGACCAATGGTGAAATTTTGGGATTTTAGGCTCTAGGGACCTAAAACGTGTTTTGGAAATAAAAACTGATTAAATTATTACTTTCATTTCTATAGGAAAAGAAAGTAAAAAAAAAAATAGTTCCTGACCGGGTATATTCTAATTTCCTTTTTTTTTTTGTGTAAATATTTTTTGTTGAAATTAGAGAACTTCCATCGTAAAAAATAACAAGTTCCTATTCCCTTGTGGGCCATTTGTACTGAATTATGTAGCCTGTTCGGTGCATCCTTATGTAATATACGATCTCCAGACACGAAAACCCCTTTGTAATGTCAATGGAACTTCCTTCACACGATGATTGTAGGGCGCTTATAGCTTTCATTTTATTTATGGTATGGGAAAAAAGTATGGGCGTGGCTAGCCGAAAGACTTATGAGATGCTCGAAATAAAGAAACTAACTACACCCGGACTTTGTAGCTGCAATGGTTTTCTCTGATTGGTGGGTTCTATATGTTTTTTCTTTTTGTTATATCAAAAATTTTAGTATGTAGCGCATAATCGTAGAACTTTTCCCATTTAGTATACCTAATTGTTTTTGCCCATAATTTTTTTTTTTTTTTTTTTTAGGCTTTAATGGCGGGATTCTCAAATTGCTTGACCAAACCATTTGTTGCTGATTTGTAGTCAAAAATAGAAATAGAAGGAAATAAGAGAAGCAGTATAGGTTGGGGAAAGAAGAAAAAAAGGATCTAGAAAAGAATAAAATAATGACAATCAATAGCTCGGAATCAGAAAGAACTCCTCAACAAGGACTTTGAAACCGTCAATGCTAGGGAATTCCTGTGTTACCTGATGTCCTGAATTCCATAGTCGAGCTCAAAACAAAGCTTCCATTTTTCCTCACGGTATGAGTGGCCCGAACAAGTACAGAGCAGATAAATTCCTACCCGCTGGAAAGCCTAGCGCGCTAACTCACTCGGACAGTGACTACTGACAATAAAAGTAGCCTACAGAATAGCAGTTCGAATACCAAGGTTGGTATTTTACCAAGGTGTGTTTTTGACGCCTTGTCTCGCTGGAGGAAGGTACTGTGCAGGGTCCATTTCGCCCCACCACCTTGAAGTGTAATGTTTTTTTTTTACATGAGTTTTCTGCTAATTTTTTTGCAGGAAACCCCCGAAATTTTGTGCTCAAACACGTATTTTGTTTGTGTAGGACGCTACCCATGTAAAAAAAAAAAAATTTTCATTTTAAAGGTGGTGGGTGCTGGCGAAATGGCCCTACTGTGCAGTGTGCAAGCTCTGTCAGGGACAAAAAACAATAACAAAAATCATTGGCGTTCTTTACAGGTTGGGGGTTAGGAAGGGCATCCCGTAGGAAAGTAAATGGCAGGAAACCAACAATTCAGGTCCTTGAGGTTCCAGCCATGGGAAGAGGGAAGAGGATAGACAAAAGTGACAATCCCAACAAAGCGGGTTTGGGAAAAAAGCAAAATGAAAGCAGAGGAAGCGGCCCCAGTCAGGCTGGGTGAGGTTTTTTATTTCATTAGTTGGTTAGTGAGTTACAAAACACATGGAGTGTAAAACTCCCGTCGTGATATGATTTTAGTCTCGAGGGCAGCAGTGATAGAGGTACGGTCGTGCCGTGCATACTCTAGTTTCTTTCGTATTATTTTGCAAAAGTAAACAATAATTTTCTAGTCCAATGTCAGAGTGACGTAGTGATAAAGGAAAGTGTACATCAAACAATCCGTTCAGTGACAGCAGATTATTATAAACAATGTAAATTTAACTGTACTAAGTGAGTGTTAGTTATGTGCAAGATCTGATATCGGGCCGTCACGTAGGGCGGGGCCCGGGCCCTGTAGGCCTTCAGGGAAACCATATCCCGGACCAACCAGGGGAAGCAATTGGGGGACCGTCAAATGAAGCGAATTCCCCGGCAGCAGCAAAATCCAGCCATGCCCAGGCACTAGAAGCGTTAAGAAGCTTCTTTAATGCCTGGAATTCCGCCTGGTAGTAAAACCCCACTGCAGCAAGCAATCGGCATTTTATTCCCAATCTTTTTGAAGTGAAAGATACGTTAAAACCTTAATTTTAAAAAAAAAATTTGAAAATTCTGACACATTTATTTGGTATTTCTTCTCTCCGTGTCAAAAAATTCCTATTTTTAAAAAATTTTAAAATTTATGTAGAATCAAAAGCCCTTGGAGGAAACTAGCCCCTGTCAGGTTTAAAACTAGCCCCCGTCGGCTAAATGCCCCCTGTCAGGCTAAATTTGCCCCCTGTCAGGCTAAACTAGCCCCCTGTCAGGCTAAACCCCCCCCCGTCAGGTTTAAACTACCCCCTGTCAGGTAAACCACCCCCCTGTCAGGCTAAACTGCCCCTGTCAGGTGAACTAGCCCCCTTTTCAGGCTAAATAGCCCCCCGTCAGGCTAAAAAACCCCTGTCAGGCTAAACAAACCCCTGTCAGGCTATAACTGGCCCTGTCGGCTAAACTAGCCCCCTGTCAGGCGGGAACTAGCCCCCCCGTCAGGCTAAATACCCCCCTGTAGGCTGAAATAGCCCCCGTAAGGTTAAAAATAGCCTCCTGTAGGCTAAATTTGCCCCGTCAGGCTAAATACCCCCATGTCAGGCTAAGCTACCCCCCTTTCAGGTTTTAAACTAGCCCCGGTCAGGCTAACAAAAAGCCCCCTGCGTACATGGGTTAAATTATTCGTGTTTTTCAAATCTCTTTTTCACGAAGAAGATAGAAACAGGAAAACAAAAAATTTTCTCTGAAATATTTTTTCGCCGTTAAAAAAAAATAAAATTTTATTCAGTTTTTTTTAATATTGCATTTTTTTCTAGTATGAATAGGGGCAACGCTAGAGAGGTGACGAAAGATTCTTTTCTGGATGGGAGGGATTCTTTTCTACCTCAGTATGACCCGTCTTCCGTGGCTCAGTGGTTAAGAGAATTGGTTGCTGAACGGAGGTTGCGGGTTCGAATTCCGGCAGGAGCGGAAAATTCAACCGAGTTTTCCGTTTCCGGAATGGCAGGAGTAAAGTAAGTGTCCTGAAGTAATGCGAAGGCGGTTCCGGGGCAAACTACGTTTAAAAAAAGAAAAGAAAAAAAAAAAAAACCTTGTATGAAACTGTATACAGTCGAACGGGGGATATAAGAGAACCCCAAGGGATCGATTTTTTTTATTCTAATTAACTATATTCAGATTCTCTTATATCGGCTTCAGCCTAAGGGTTTTCTTTATTTTCAGGTTTTTTTTTTTTATTTTTTTACAAAAAAAAGCATCTCCACAGGGAAAATTTGGTCCGACAGACTCCGACGGGCCTCAAAATTTCTGGTACCTGGGACTCGAAAAACCCCCATTTAAGGTTACGAGTCGCTCAAAATAAAATACTCTGAGAAATGGGGAAAATTCAGAGACTTAAAAAAATTTTTTAAAATTATTAATTTCAAAAACAAAAAAAGTAAACGGTTTTTTGAAAAGGGATCGGGGCGAAAAAAACCCCTCCAGCCGATTAAAAGCGCTAAAAAGGAAAAAAAAAAAAAAAAAAAATTTCCTTTTTGGGGAAATTATTTAAAAACGAGATTATAAAAAAAAACAAAATTTCTATACCTTAAGGTGAAAAATATTAAAATGGTTTCTTTGTGTTATTTTACAATTTTTTGTAGATAGGCAGTTTTTTGAATTTACCATTTTTAATATCCCAAATTTTTTTTCGTTTTTCCCCCACTGGCGCTGCTCACTTTTTAAAAAGACTCATTTTTTTTCCCAGAGGTATGAGGGCCCCTTTTTTAAAAAAAGAAAAATTAAAATTTTTGGGCAAGAGTATTATTGAAAAATTTTTTACGAGTTTTAATTTTGGTTTTTTTGTCTTAAAAAAAGATTCTTCAAACAAGGGGGACATTGTTTGGGGGAAAAAAGTTTGGGTTAAATAGCTTTTATGCTTTGCCCTATTCGTTTAATATTTTTTTATTATTAAAATGGACTTTTAAATTTTTTTTTCCCGGGGGGGCAGGAATTTTTCGCTGAATTGGATTTGGGGGGTCCACAAACCTCGGAGGAAAAAGGGGGGTTTACTTGGGGGGGTAACCCCCAGTGGTGGCATTACCAAAGTAAAAAGAAATTGGGAAAAAAAAATTTTTGAAATTTTAAGGAGCTTTTTTGGGAAAGCGGGGGCTCCCCCCAAAAATTGGGAAGGGCCTTGTGCTTCGCCACAAAAAAAATCTTTCAAATTTTACTTTTCAACTAGGCACATAGTAACCCAAAAGAAAATTGTAGGCTGAGGGGAAATACAGACTAATTCAACCATGTTTTATTGATAGTAATTAATTTAAGTTGGTGCGTAGAAAAAAGGCTCGCCCCCTATTTTTTAAAAAATGAGGATGGTTTATTAAAATGGAAAATTTTGAAAATTTACCATTATAATTTAAAATACTCTTATTTACACCAACCCCCACACACTCACCCACGAACCCCCCCAACAAAATTAATTTTATAATAAAAAGTAATCTTTCATTTTTGTTAATTAAAAAAGGGGAGTCGGTTTTTCCCCAACCCCAAAAAACAGTCTTTAAAAAAAAAAAAAAAAGATGTCATTTAAAAAAACCCCCCCAAGAAAACTTTTTTTATAACGTTATATACAGAGGTTAAACAATGAAAATTTTGTATTCAGCTTTTCTATCAAAAATCACTTTCTTTTTGGACTTTTTTAGGGGGCCTTTTTGTCCAAAATTATTTTAAAACTTTTTTAAAAAAAAAAAAGGGAAAAAATCTGGAAGCAACAGCCCAAAAACACGTTTTTTTGGTTCAATTTTTTTGGCAATTTACCCCCCTTTGCGCGCAGGATTGCACCTTTGGGGATCCCCAGCGGGGCATAATTTTTCTGTTGTTTGGAGTTCGGGGCCCCTCATACCCAACTTCGTGAGGAAAAATGAGTTTTATTTGAGAGAAAAGGGCCCAGGGGGCACTAACGAAAAAAAGGAATTAATGAATTATTTTTTTTGAAAAAGGAAGGGGGCCCTCTTAGAATGGGGGCGAAAACCAAAAATTTTGAAGGGGCCCTTGTCCACCAAAAAAACATAATCTGCGTGTATACAGACTATACAAACATTAAAGCTTACATTTTATATTGTTTAATAAAAAAAAAAAATTATGCATTCGGTGGGATACGATCGGTGGTATCCGGCTAGGCCTTAACACTCACAACAATATAATTTTTTTTAAAGGGGGCCAACTATGTATCAGTGTGATTGTGTATTGAGTGAAAATGTAATTTGTGTAAAATAGTGTGAATATGTTTTTTGGGAGGAGACGGATTTATGGGTAAAGGGAAAACTTTTTGATAAAAGAGAGGGAGAGAAAGAGGGAAAAGAAAAAAATAGAGTTTGAGCGAGATAAAAAAGGGGGTTTTTTAAATATTTTCTAGGAAAACATTTTTTCTTGCAAAAGGTTTTTTTTGGCAAACTACAATACAATAACATTGAAATAAAAAAGATAGTAGTTTACGAATAATGATCCCTAATAGCTTATAATTTTTTTAAATTTCTGCCCCCGTAGCTCAGTGGAAAAGGCAGCCCTTGGAAAAACCAGAGATTTCAGAGGTCTGGGCAGTTTTTAAAGCCCCAAATTCGAAGAAAAAAAAAAAAAAAGAGGTCGGGGGTTCAAACGGGGGGGACTGAATTTTTATCCCCCCTTTTGGGGGATTTTTCCAAAATAATAGGTTTTGGGTTCGCTGGAAAAAACGGGACTTTGATAGTCTAATCGGGATTTTCAAAAAAGGCAATATAATTCATTCAATTTTTATTTTTTAATACTTTAATATTTTTATTAGAATTAAAAAAGGAACAATGAATAAAAAATTTTAAAAAAAAAAATGTTCCTTTTTGGGGTTAAAAAACGTTTCAATTTTTCCCCAAAACCCTTTCTAAAACGTGAATTTGGGGGCTCAAAACCGACCCCCGGGTTAAAAGCCCCGGTTATTGTTTTCCGCTACTGACGCTAAAAAACAATAACGGGGGTCCCTTTTTGCCCCGTATTTGTCAGGGGATTTTTTTTAAAAAAAAAAAACTTTGATATCAATAAAAAGGTTTCCCAAGTTAAAACCCCGGCCCCAGGGTTTTTTATTTTTATTGCTTTATTAGGTTAAGAAAAAATTTTATAAAATAAAAAATTTTTTGTAAAAAACAATGAAATTATAAAAAAAAAATTTAAACAGATTGACAAAGAAACAAAAACAAAAAAAGAATAAAGAGCCACCCACCAAAGGGGGGGGTTTTTTGCCTGTGAAAAAATTTTTCCCCCCAACCCTTAGACTAGCGGGGGGAAAAAAGGTAGCATTAAGGGAAACCCCTAAAAGAAGCAAAGATGAAAAAATAAAAAAGAAGAATGCCCAACGACAAAACTCACCTAGGTAAAAATCAAATTTGAAAAAAAAATTTTCCCTCCCTTATGGACAAGAAAATATGAAAAATAATTGAAATCGGGGCAAAAAAAAATTTTTTTTTTTACAAAAACGAAACAATTTACCCATTTCAATTTTTTGAAAATTTTTGGAATTAAAAATTCCCCGTTTTTTAGGAAAAAAGGTCAGCACCCCCCTTAAGGAAAAAATAACGGACTGAAGATTAAAAAATAAGGGGAGAAATTCTTCCAAAAAGTAATATTAGTTCGGAAACCGCCTCCCTGGCTAACGGTTTGGGCTACGCCCCTAGTCCAGAAACCCGAGTTCGATACCCGGTTGGGGGGGACTTTTCGAAAAAAATTTGTTCCCCTTTAAACACGTGGGCGGCATTTCCCGGCTTCGCAAAGCTGGGTGGGGGTTAAGTGGGAGTGGTACGAAAATTCCCCCCAAATGGAGGGAACACCCCCATTCGCTTGAAACGGGGGGTTGGGGATTTGGAATATTTTGGAATGTGCAGGTTCCCAAAAACCCTTGGGAAGGGTGAATTTTTAAAATAGGTGTAAATTATGATTTTTCTATTTAATTAAAAAAAAAGACGAAAAAAAAAACCCCGAGGCATTTTAAAAATCACCGGTCGTATAAAACTTTTTAGAAAAAAACCCCAATATGATAAAGTTTCCTTATCATGTCGCTTTTTTTTAAAAAATTTCCGTAAATGCAGCGGGAAAAATCAAATAGAAATGCCCTGATTTTTTGGGGCATGCTTGTAAGTACGACCCCCCCCCTTACCCCTCGCCAGCCTTCCCTCTCCCCCTCTCTCTTTTTAAACCCGTTCTCCCCCTTTTTTTTCCCTTCTCCTCTCCACTCTTTTCCTCTCATCTTTCTTTGTTATCCCCCTTTTTTCTTTTTGTCTTTTTCTTTTTCTTCTCTTCCCTTTTGTTTTTCTTCACAAAAGAGTTCCGTCAATTTAAAAAATTTCTTTTTAAAAATACCCCACACACACACGAAACAAAACCCCCAAAACACCCACACAAAACAACCAACCCCCCACTAAACCAAAACCCCCAACAAACACAGCCACACCATAACAACATCACACCACACATTCCCCCCACCCGCACCCACCCACACGCACAACTACACAGTTAACACACCACACACAACCTCTCTTTCAATCTTTTCAATCTCCTTTTTTCCCCTTTCCTTTTTTCTCCCCCTCTTGCCCCCCCCTCTAGCACACAGCAATCCCTTTTTCTTTCCTCCCCCAAGCCACACCATGCACAGAAAAATTGGATTTCAACTACCAAATTTGTTGGGCCATTTGTCCCGCCAAATTTTAATTCCTAAATCTCCTTTTAATTTTAAAATTTTAATTTCCCCAAACATTCCGCCTTTTTCTCTTTTTCCTTTTTTCCTCTGTCCTTTTCTTCTTACCCCTTTATCTCACTCTTCCTTTCCCCCTTTACCCTCTCCGCTTCCCTCTTCATTTCTTTTTCCCCCCCTCTTCCCCTTTTTAAAACTCATTCCTTTTCCTTCTTTAAAAGTTTTTCTCCTTTCCCTTTTTGTTCTCTCTTTCTCTTCCTTTTTCCCTTTATTTTCTCTTTTTTTCCGTCCCTCTCCCCCAAACTAACTTTATTTTTCCCCCTTTTAGCATGTTTTCCCCCTTCCAAAACTTTTCATCTATAAATTTCCCCCTCAATGACAATTACGAAATCATTAAAAAACAAAAGAGAGAAAAGGGGGTTTTAAAAAGAGAAGGAGGAAAAAGGGGAAAAAGAGGAAATTTGAAAGATAAAAAAGGGGAAAAAGGGAAAAAAAATAAGAATAAAATTTAAAAGGGGAGGGGGGAAGAAAAAAAAAAACTTTATGTGACAAGGGAAAAAAAAAGACAGAAATTAATGAGGAAAAAAGATTTTGGAAAAAAGGGTTTGAGAGAAAAAAGGGGGTGAGTGTTTAGAGGATAAAAAAAAGAAAGAAGAAAAAAAGGGCGATCAAGGGAAAATAAAATATTTGGTAAAAGAATTGAGAGATAAAAAAGGGAAAAGAGAGAGGGGGTAAGATTATTGGGGGAATTAAAAAGGAATAGTTGCCTTGGGGAATAACAGGTTCCCAAAGGTTTTTTCTTCTCTTTTTCTTTTTATATCAAAAACCTTTTTTTTTACTTTTTCCCCCTTTTTTTTGCTCTCCCTTTGTTATTTCCCTGACTCTCTCCCCTCACTCACTTCTTCTTTCTAAAATCCTTCTCTCAATTTATCTCTCTTTTCCCCCCCTCTCTTCCTCCTTTCTTTCCCCCTCTTCTCTTCCCCCTCCTCTCTTCTTTTTTCTCTTCCCCCCCCCCTTTTCCTTCCCTTTCCCCCCCCTTTTCCCCTCTTTTTCCTGCCTTTCTCTTCTCTTCCCCCCCCTTTTTTTCCCCCTTCCCTTCCCCCTTTTTTCCTCCCCCCCCCCCTTTCCCCCCCCCCCTCTTTTCCCCAAATCCCCTTCCCCCTCTCTCTTCCTCCCTTCTCTTCCCCTTCCTCCCCTCTCCCTTTCCCCTCTCTCTTTCCCCTCTTTTCCCCCCTCTCTCTCTTTTTCTCTCTTTTCCCCCTTTCCTTTCCCCCCCTCTCTCTCTTCCCCTTTTTTTCCCCCCTCTCTTTTTCTCTTCTCTTCCTCTTTTCCTTTCTCCCTTCTTTTCTTCCTCTCTTCTTCCTCCCTCTCCTTCCCCCCCCTCTCTTCCCCCCCCTTTTTTCCTCCCCTTTCTTTCCCTCTTTCTTCCTCTCTCTCTTCCCCCCTCTTCTCTCCCTCTCTCTTCCCCCCCCTCTCTCTCTTTCCTTTTCTCTTTTCCCCCCTCTCTCCCCCTTCCCCTTCCTTTCCCCCCTCTCCTTTTCCCCCCTCTCTCTTCCCCCTCTCTTTCCCCCCCTCTTTTTCCTCCCCCCTTTTCTTTCCCCCCTCCTCTCTTCCCCCCCCTCTTTCCCCCTCTCTCTTTCCCCCCTCTCTTTTCCCCTCTCTTTTTTCCCCCCTCCTCTCTTCCCCCCTCTCTCTTCCTCCCTCTCTCTTCCTCCCTCTTTTCTTCCTCCCTCTCTTCCTCCCTCTCTCTTCCTCCCTCTTTTTCCTCCCTCTTCTTCCCTCTCTTTTTCCTCCCTCTCTCTTCCTCCCTCTCTCTTCCCCCCCCTTTTCTTCCTCCCTCTCTTTCCCCCTCTCTCTTCCTCCCTCTCTCTTCTCCCTCTCTCCTTCCTCCCTCTCTCTTCCTCTCTCTTTTCTTCCCCCTCTCTCTTCCCCTCTCTCTTCCCCCCCTCTCTCTTCCTCCCTCTCTTTCCTCCCTCTCTTTCCTCCCTCTCCCCTTTTTTTTTCCCCTTTTCCCTCTCTTCTTCCTCCCTCCTCTTCCTCTATATTATCCTCTATATTATAGTATATTGGTAGTCACCGTGCTTAGTAGAGAATGCACGGTGATACCAATATACAAGAGATGTAAAAATTAAGATGATGATGGGTTGGGAAACCCAAATTTAGCACTCTATCTCAACTCAAGCGCTCAACAATTGGAAGAGATGCCGTTGGCATTAACACCGCCCTGATCAAGTTTTGTTTTCTTAATTTTAATATCTATGATTTATATTATATATATTCAAGTCATTATTTTGAAAAATAAAACTATCCAACTAATTTTAACAATGCAGAATTAACCGACTGACGTTTGAAAAACAATTAAGTACCAAAATTTAGTTAATTGAATAGTTTGCATTGCCCCAATGCAAAAAATTGCACCCAACAAATTTGCAGTGTTATCTTATTAGTGTAAGATGGATGCTCAGAACGCGATATGCGTCCTACCAGTCTTATAAAAATAAATGTATAATAATATATGACAGTATGTTTGTAATAATTAGTAAATGTTTAATTATGATAAAATTTGTCTTATTTGCATTTTGCACTCTTACGCAGTATACTTGCAGAAAAATCTGCCGGTCTCCGGTCTATTTTAAGGCGATTCCTGGATTTCGGATTTCATTTAAAGCAAACTCGGTTTTAATAGCGTCTTTATAGGGTGTTTTGCTTAAGAAATGGAACATGAAGAATATGAAGTGGTTTTGCGTGTTTTCAGTGAAAACCCTTACAATTATAACACTACGAAGTATTTAGATCTATTGTGATCACACTCCACAAATGTGCTAAGTAAATTAAAGATATAGTAAGTTTGAATTTTATATTAAAGAGAGGGCTTCACTGTTTCACACCCTTTTTTTTAAATTTCCGTAGCCAGAAACAGGAGCTATGTAGGGGCTTATGGTCTGTGTTGTGCCTGCCCTCCCGTATTTATGCGGAGTATACCATATGCTAATTTTGCACTTATTTTAGAACCAAGCACTTTAATAGATTAGATTTATAATTTTTATTTAAATAAAAATTTTGTTTTTTTTTAAAAACTCGAATAACCTTCATTATCATGAGGCGCTAAAAAAAAAAATGAGAAGATTTTATTGGAAATTTTTCATTGAAAGTTCTTAACCAAAGTAATTAAACTACAATTTTTTTATGTTTAATTCAATTAATAAATCCCACAAAAAACTTACCGTTAAAAAAAAAAGGGCCAATTCCAGAACTCCTATCCAAAAAGGTTTTCGCCAAAAGAATTTCAGTGATACTTATTTGCGGCCAAGTTTTCCCTTTGGTTACTAAGCTATTTCTTTTTATTAAACGCCGTTTTTCTGAGTTCCTCATTTGGTATGTTTTTAACTGCAAACTATCCTTAACTTGGCCAGTGTTGCTCCTTGTGTTTGTTATATTGTTATTTGTACCTATACTATAGTCGTAATATTCATCAAAACCGTGGCAAAAACCCGGCCAAGTTTTGAGGATTGTTTGCAGTTAAAAAACATACCAATAAATGAGGAAATCCGAAAACGGGGTTTAGGTAATAAAAGAAATAGCTTAGTAAATAAGAAACTTGGCCGCAAATAAGATATCACTGCATTCATTGGCAAACCTTTTTGGATAGGAGTTCTGGAACTTGGGCCCTTTTTTTAACGGTAGTTTTTTGGGGATATCATTACTTTTTGTAAATGGTTCGTTTCCCAGCATGTTTCATTTTTTTTTTATTAAAAAATTCATATTATTAACTTTATTATACCCTAAAACGACCACCGATTTAACAGCAGAAATAGTGCGAAAGTGCCGGTTTTCAGATTTTTCCCTATACTTTTACAAAGAAGCCTAGCACCATACTAAATTCAGCTTTGTAGGTGTAAGGGAAGTGCCTCATAATTTATATGCATAATCGAGTATACTTCCTCAGTAAAAAAAACACAGTTTAACAGCATGATAAGTGCGAAAGTTCCGGTTTTCAGATTTTTTCCCAGACTTTTACAATAAACCCTACCAGTATATAAATTTCTGCTTTTTGTGTAGTAGGGAAGTGCCTCATTTAAATTTTTTTACATAATATGTGCTCCCTAAAAACGACACCGTTTAACAGCAGAAATAGTGCGAAGTGCCGGTTTTCAGATTTTTCCCTGGACTTTTACAATAAACCCTACATCATGCAAAAATTTCAGCTTTCTAGGTAGTAAGGAAGTGCCTCATAATTTAGATCCATAACGATTATATATTTTTTTCCCTAAAACGACACCGTTTTTACACCATGAAAAGTGAAAAAATTCCGGTTTTTTCAGATTTTCCCTGTACTTTTCCAATAAACCCTACTATCATGCAAAATTTCAGCTTTCTAGGTAGTCGGGAAGTGCCTCATAATTTTGATGATCTGTCAGTCAGTCAGTCAGTCAGTCAGTATCAAAATGCAAATTTCAAAATTAAATTCCTCTGAAAGTTTTTTGCATAGAGTCTTTAAATTTTTAATGTCTTTTTAATGAATTAGGACAATCTCTGTTCAAGTTTTATATCTCTATGATCAATTGAACCGAAGTATGAGGGTGTGAAAAAACCGGGTGAATCGGTTCGTGTAAAGATACACTGCCGTGCTTGTAGAACTTGGCCTGGCGCAAATGGGCCGTGCGCTCGGATATATTTCATTTAACAAATCATCTTTCTCTAGTGTGCTCAACACTGATTTTTTCACTAAGTAAATATGCGATTCTTGACAATACTTTTCTTTAATTCTCTGTGCATGTAAATAAAGTTCGGCTGGTTTAAATTTATAATAAAATTCAACTCTACGGAACACAGATCTCTGGATTTTCAACACCTAATAGTTGGGAAAAAAAGATAAGAGAAATCTCCTTGCAAGCAAACGCCCGGAACAAACAGAGGTACGTATGTAAAAAAATCTCAATATAAGAGGCGTTCATTTGTGGAATAGATAAATTGAATACAACCCCACTTCCCACAA
>JAMCCL010000578.1:0-24357 GCA_024516035.1 Bactericera cockerelli
GGAGAAGAGAACGCACTAGTAGGCTATCTGAATTGAACTGAACTTTATTAACAATTTATGTACAACGGGCCAGTCTAAATATTAACTGGCCCAAACACGCTCTTTCTTTTTTTTTTTTTTTTTTTTATAAAGACAGAGATTTTGGTCTTTTGATAATTCTGCCTTATCGACGTGTAAGAACAGGAGTTGGAAGAGGAATCTCATTATTTGAATCCAAGGGAATCTCGAGCTGGGATCTGCATTTAAAGCTTCAACAGGTTTTGGCAATACAGTACGAATGTCAGGTTCAGGTTAGGTAGTCTGTTCATTTCATAGTTAGATGAATTTCCTTCAGTACTTCCAGAATCACTTATAGCATACGAGTAATCATAATGATTCATTACTTCAGTACCAGTATACCTTTGAACACGATCATCATCAGTATCAATTATACCTTTGAACACCACCATCACCACCATCACCACCATCATTATACCTTCTAATATACACAGAATTTCTTCTCAAGATCAAACCATTTTCAAATTTTATCAGATAGATCGAATATCCATTTTCTTCACTATCCCCCTTTTTCCCACACACTTTTTTTAATGTTTTTTACGAGTACTTTTTCACCCACACTAAACTCAATACAGTTTTTTTCTGACTAGTTTTATTGTGGCAATTAGCTTGATCTTTATAATGATCTGACATTCTTCTAGAGGGTAGCTCAGGGTCTACTAAATTTGGCTTTAACTGACTCAGAGCAACAGGCAACTTACCTCTGAGGTTTCTAGAAAATAGTAACTGAGCCGGAGACCAGGGCAAACCTTCCACTGGTGAGTTTCTGTAGTTAAGTAGATACAAATTTATGTCTTTACCTTCAAAAGCCGACTTTTCCAACATATCTTTAACAATTCCTACTGCTTTTTCTACCATACCTCGGCTTTGACAGTGATGTGGACTGGCAGTATGAATTTTAAAATTCCATTCTTCAGCAAATTTACCCATCTCATAACTGGCAAATGGATCGTTATCACAAAACAATTCTGCTGGAATTCCATGAATACTAAAAATTCTTTTCAAACAGTTTATCACCTCCGTGCTACTCTTATTAGACATTTTTCTGATTTCAATCCACCGGGAAAAATAATCCACCAGGACCAAAAAATACTTACCAGCCCATTGAGCTATATCCACACCAACTTTATAGAATGAATCTCTGGGATGTATGACTTACAAGAGGTTCCTAATTTAATAGGAATTCTCCTACAAGGACTTGCTCGAGGGACAGCTCCCTCTTTCACTTTTAAAACGAGTTTTCATCGGGAAAACAACCAATACCAGTAAATACATCATTATTTTCATTTATGAACCTGGTTTTTTCATCATCATCTGTCATTAAAACATTTATTTTCTTGATCAAGCCCAGATCAACACAGAATTTAACCCAAGTATTGGTACTGTATTCAATTCAACAATGACAAATTCGGCCTCTATAATTCTATCTTTAGACTCTAGCAGTAGACTTACCTTGCCTTTGGGATAAATGAAATGTCCACCATAAGCCTCAAGTTTGATACTAGATTTTTTCAAACTTGGTCTAGGCTTCATACGTCCTAAGTACTTAATAGGTAAAACATTAACTTCACTGCCTGTATCTAATTTAAAATTTATAGGAAAATTATTAACCTGATCTGTTTCATCCATGATTTCTGCTTTTTAACCGCCTTGCAGCTCATTAGTATGCACTTCAGTTCTAGCCACTGAATCAATATTAACTTCATAATCATACTTTGAAGCAACATCATCACATTTTACTTCACGAACATTCTTACGAAAAAATAATTTTCTCTTACACATTCTAGCAAAATGACCCTTTTCACCACAAGCATTACATTGCCTACCCTTGCCAGACAAACTACATCACTATCATGATATCCACCACACTGCTGACATTGCTCACTGTACTGACGACTCTGCTGGGGGGCCTTGAAGATGAAGACGGATATCGTTTCTCATCATACACTGCTGGATCTGCGCCTCATCTCCACTTTGCACAGCTCCACATTGAGAAAGCACATGAGTAACCGGAACGTTTAAGCACAATGCTTGCGACTTTTTTTCCGCCAACTCCACAGATTTACAGTAATCGACAACCTTTGTCCAGTGACATATCTTCTCTTAGTAGCCGCTGCTGCACACTTCTGAATGGACACCCAACACGATTTGAACTTTGAGCAGCTTCTCTTCTTGGGAATCAAAACAACAGCTCTTCACTAATCTTCTCAGCTCAGAATAATAATTGTCAAACGTTTTCACCACTTTGCTGTTTTCTATCAAAAAATTGGTATACGTCCCAAATTTCATTTTTCTTGGGTAGACAAATCTCTGACAGCACTTTTATTATTCCTTCCACAGTTTCTTCATCCTCCTTCAAAGTAGTTCTTGCTTCATAATGATTTAATGCTTCTCGTCCCATCAAATTTTTTAGACGAGCTACTTTCACAGTTTTTTGATTCGGTGTCTGTCTTTGTAGCGCAAAATATATCTTAGTATCTCGTATAAATTCTTTGAAGTTCAGGGCTGAATTTCCCATCATTAGTAGTGAACACGGTTTATTGAATTGTTCCATCATTATTCACCAAAAAGTTTGAAACTTAGAAACTTTACTTAAAAAGAAACGTAGGTAGTAAATTTTTCGACCGCGCCATGTTTAAGAAGGAGGAATGAGAACGCACTAGTAGGCTATCTGAATTGAGACTGAACTTTATTAACAATTTATGTACAACGGCCAGTCTAAATATTAACTGGCCCAAACAAACTCCATTAATTGATTCTACCCCTATCTGCATGTCCATGCCGAAATTGTAAGGTCTTTGTTAAAAGGTCCAAATAGTTAATTGAAATTTAAGTTTTTTCCTTCTGTTCAATTGTAGACAAAAAAAAACAAGAGAGCCTGCCATGATCTGTCCAAACATACCATGAGCTCGATTTCAAAAAGAAAGAAGAGGGAGTCATTTGACCGAATACAACACTTTCTATACCTCATACCTAGGCCATTGAAGCAAATGAAAAAAAAAAAAAAACAAAATCAGCTTGAGCTAGAGATAAAAAAAATCAAACCAAATTGACTTTGCACCAACCAGCTATTAAATTTAATAATAAGAGCTATTAATAATGAAAACATATTATTGTGTACCTAAAATAATGAAGTTGTGGTTTTGTATTGTTGAAAACCCACATCCTACACCTGTCAAACCAATATTTGAACACTTTGACCTAGTATAGGAGACACCTAACACATGATTCGCTAGAAAATTCTCACAGGGTCATACAACCCACTGCCCTCATATGAGTATATGCAAGAATAGGTTTGAACCAGTATTATAATAAATTAATAATAGACGTGTATCATGATAACTGGCTGGTATTAATAGGTTTCGATCTACCATTTGGTTGATGCATTAGTGAGTTATTTTTCTTCAAACATAACACCAACATAACTTTGAGTGAGGAATAACAAATCAGTTCTTCCGTGGCATAAAACAGCAGCAAAACTGTCCATTATTTGGTTTAAGCTGTAGCACGCCCATCCTGTAGTAGAGTTACGCCTTTCATTGATTGGCGAACAGTCCGTGGTATTTTTTTTTTTTTTTTTACAAGTTTTTACCGTGTGAGTGTGTGAAAAGTTTTAAAACCTGAAATAAAAGATACCTATCATATTTATTTTGTGTTGACCAATTTCGTGATGTCACAACTACTCAAACTAGCTTTACTAAATCTTTGCTGAACTTGGGACTTGAACCACCGACCTCCAGGTTACAAGTCCGCCACCTTATCGATCAAGCAGAGGTGTATATTCTTCTTAAAAGAATATACAGCAAATAAAAGATAACCTGCTACAACTATTATTTATTATTATACATCAAGCAAGAACTTTACCATGCGATTAAACCTCAACCTCCTTGATTTTAAACTTTGAACCTGAACCTCCTTGATTTGTACTTTTGAAAGACAGGAAAACTATTAAATATAATATATACTCTCCATTTTCTTGGTCCTTGGAGAAATTTAATCAAGAACTTAACGGACAAACTTTATACACGATCAAATGCCTAACGACAGTTAAACTCTTGATTAAATTCCTCAATCATTCATTGTTAAGCAACTGGGGGTAAAACATGTAACTATTTATGCTTCAAAAGTAATAAATATGTTTCGTCTGTGTCTGGCATTCTGCCTAAAGATGATGCCCAGAATAATTTCATCACAATAGGGCAAAGTCGTAAGATTCTCAGCCCAGAATTAAAAGTCTCAGTAAGAATTATTTTCGTAAGTCTTTTCTCAACTGAGAGTTCTTTCTTTCCTGAACTCACTATTTAAGTGCGAATTGTCAATAATACTAATTACATACCTACAAGTGATAGGTACATACTAAATCAATTTATTATAGACACAAATTTAATCATAATAGGATGTACGGTTCAGTCGGTTTACGAGATATAAGAGTTTAAAGTTTTTATTTCCAAGATCCTCTGGTTCAAAGTTGATGAATTTGAAATGGAATCATCTACAATACGACTCTTAAGTGCATAAAATTTCGTTGTATTTGTTTAGGTGTTTCTGAGATTTGCACGTTGCAAGTACAATGCCAATATCACATAGACCTACAGGCAAACACACACAAAATCAAATCTGCTCAGGAGGTTTCGACATGTCTTGAAATATGTTTTTTTTCTTCTGAAATCGGAGTACATACAGTACTTCCAATATCTAATAATATTTAATATTGGAAATAATTGAACCTATTCTATGCTTTTTATAAAAGTCGAAAATTATTATTATTCCTGACTAGAGTCAGAAGACCAACAGTCACAGATGAATCCGATAATCTATGCATGCTCCTCATCGTTCAACTTTAGTTATTCCAGGGAAAGTTATGTAGGTATTCCAGATCCGTTTGTATTGCACCAATAGTTTCATTCTACATCAGAACTAGAAGCTGAAGTCGATTGTACGAGTAAATCAGCAGTCACCAGATTATGTCTAGATATTATCTATCTAGTATTCTAGTGAAATCTAGTCTATCCTGAGCTGAACAGCAGCACAAATTTAACTTGGCATCCGCGAGTACCTAGTACCAAAGTGATGTACACCTTGGCATAGGTGCCTCTCTACCTATCCAATATAATTATAGAACCTCTTATCCAACTTGGTGTTGCGGACATCTATAGATTAGACTTAACTAACTTCACACTAGCGAGTGCAAAGTTTACATGGCTTGTATCTGGCTCATTAGGATGTATTTCCCTTTTATGAAAAAAAGGTACACTGTACAATGTACATTAGGTATGTATGTAAATAGTGAACAAAAAATTAGCAGAATTTACAGAAAATAAAATTCAAGGAGTACCTGGTTGCTCTTTCAGTTGAAGAATTTCGTGACGGTAAATATGTAGTTACTATGTTGCTAATGTATGCTTGGTTATAGACTACTGGATTTTCCATATTCGTTTGAAATGGGTTGCTGAAGTTGTGCGGTATTTCTGATAATTTTCTTTCTCAAGGTTTCCCTGAGACTTAAATACTCATTGCTCTCCTTTGATTAGAGTCCTGACTAGAATTTTTTGATAATTCTCAATTCAAATACAGTACTAATCTTCAAATTGAATTCGGACACAAAACTCCTTTAAGTCTGAAAACTTCCTTTTCGTCTAAAATCCTATTAGAACCCGCCAAAGGTGTCCCCCAGTCTATTTCAACACGTCCTTTTCGTGTTCAGACAATTGCAATGGTACTTCTGTCCTTCAAAGTCATATGGCACCAGCGGATAGACCACATGGTGAATGTCTCCCCATGGAAACCATATCACTTGGGACTGAAACACAGCCATCGCCACGGGAGCCAAATATTCCAGTAATGTAGGACAAGGTAAAGACATCCCTCTTCTGATACGACTCGAAATCATTTCGTTATGAGACTTGAACCATTTTTGTCCTGACGATCTTTTCTTAGATCTAGAGTGCTTTATTCTTGTTAGATAAAATGTAAAGTGATTTTGAAGGTTTCAGAAGTAATTAATCAGATGTTTATGGCTTTCAGTGGTACTTTCCAAGAATAACTTATAGAATGGATTTATTCTCTAAGCCCTCTAAGGACTTCGTATCGCCCCCGCTGCAATGGAGATTTATTACTTCATGAACGTAATACATACCTACCGTCATTGTAAAATAATTAATTACTATAAAGTAGATAGTATGCATATACATATTCAAAGAATTAATAGAATTATTCATCATAACATGCTAGAAAGACAATTGGAATATCTTGAAAATCCCGCCTATTCGGAGTTCGATCTACCAACTTTCTATTACTCCCAGTCCTTTTCTAGTGGAGTTAATGGGGTCACGTGGTTCAAACCTCAGGATGCTGGCGAGGAACAATATGCCACACTCTAAGGGAGACTCTCGTAAGAAGTGCACAATCCTTGAGACGAACTCCCAGACACCAGAATGTGGGTCAAGTGGTGCATAACCATAACCACGTTCCTTCTTGGGTGGATTAAATGATTTCCAACCATTTAACTTTTATTTATTTCTACTAGACGGAGACTCTCCTTATCAATTCAATCAGCAGTGGAACTCCCGCTATAATATCTAGCATCTAAATATTGTAGCTAATTTTACACAATCTTTATTACAGAACATTGGTGTACACTAGCTGTGTTGTTTTCAAAATTTCTTGACGCATTTTTCCATTTTTTATTATTCCCAAATAAGGCATCGAACCTTGGGTCATTAATGTTGCGATTACTCCCATGGGGCTCCCATCAAAATTAATACTATCTCAATTTATAGTCAGAAAGATAGATAAGTCTACGATTATACAGGGTAAGCTGGATCGCAAAAGTTCCATTTCAATGGACGCGTAGCCGATCAAATTCATTACTCCAAAATATACTCGAAATCTACATTGATGTAATTGAAGTTTCTTTAGAATTATCAGAGATTTAGCCAGAAATTATTGGACAAACATTTTGACAATATGGAAGAGAATGCCGTTGGCATTAGTTTTTGATCAAGTTTTGTTTTATTATTTTCAATTTCTATGAAAATATTCTATGTACCTTATCTATATATATAAAATCCATTTACATTCATTCATAATCAACGCAGAGCCTAAACGGCTGGGCCGATTGACTTGAAATTTTGCAGGAAGCTTCCCCTTATGATGTAGGGGCGTACTAAGAACGGATTTTTTTAAAAGGAAAGAGGGTTTTCAACTTATGGTCAAAATTAGTCATTTTTAGAGTGTTGTCAGATTCTCTAAAGGGTTGAGCTGAATGACTTGAAAATTTGGCAGAAAACTTCTTTCAGTGATGAAGAAGCTTACTATGAAAGGATTTTTCAAAGATAACAGGGGTCCTCAACTTATGGACAAAAGTAGACATTTTAGCGTCTTGCAAGATTCTCAAAACGGTTGAGCCGAATGACTTGAAATTTGGCAGACAGCTTTTTTTGTGATGTAGGGGAATAATAAGAAACAAATTTTAAAAGAAAATAGGGGTTCTCAACTTATGGTCAAGCTGGATGGCGAATACTATGTTTTTCGACTCATGAAAGATACTCTCCTGTCATACATGTGGCCGTCCACTTTGAATATGGACAAAGGGTAGTTTTTACAACCGAAAATGTCCAACAGAGAATTGACAAACCTTCCTAAAACAACATTAATGGCGTTTTTCCAACTATGCAACCAGGATGAATTTGCAAAGACTCTTTTTTATAATGAAGTACCAGCATTTTATGTGTGGAAAAACAACATGTTCCAAAGAAGGAAAAAAATAACAATTGTTCCAGGACATCCGGGTGTAAAAAAGACCACGTTCTTGGTAAAATTTTATACCGTACATCCGAATGACTCAGAATGTTTCTACCTACGATTACTTCTACATAAAGTGCGAGGACCTACTTCATTCAGAAGCCTCAAAATGGTAGGCGGCATTGAATACCCTACGTTCCATGCTGCATGCCTAGCCATAGGTTTGTTACTTGATGATGCGCAAGCAATGTGAACATTATTACCAACAGAACTTATTTGGCAGAAATTTCATACAACACGTTTTCAAATGAGTCTTTCGTCTCTGAAAAAGTGCCATTACTCAATAGTGAAGAGAGATACGTGTATGAAACTGTACTTCAGAGCGTCCACTTCATCTCCTGATTCTGTAGGTAATAATTTGTTCTTAATAGATGCTCCAGGTGGAACTGGAAAAACATTCTTAATAAACCTTTTGTTAGCTACAATACGCAAAGATGGAAATATGCCATTGCTGTTGCATCGTCCGGTATTGCCACCACACTGATAGAAGGAGGCCGCACTGATCATTCTGCTTTGAAATTGCCGCTCAATTTAAATTCTGTAGATTCACCAAGCTGTACTATTGGAAAGCAAAGTGATATGGCCAAAGTCCTCAGGGATTTCAAGTTGATCGTATATGATGAATGTACAATGACTCATAAAACTGGCTTAGAGACACTGACGGTACTCTACAAGACATTCGTGGTGTTAAAAATCTTATGGGTAGTAAAACTGTGCTAATGTCTGGAGATTTTAGACAAACTTTACCCGTTTGTTCCACGTGGAACAAGAGCTGACGAAGTGAAGGCATGTTTAAAATCATCCATTTTTTGGCCACAGATAACTGTTCTTTCTTTAAAGTTGAACATGCGTGTACACCTTCACGCTGATCAAAATGCAGAAGTTTTTTCGAAGCTTTTGCTTCGGATAAGTGATGGACAGTTACCTGAACAAAATGAAAAAAATGTATTTCCTACCGAACACTGTCAGTTAGGTATTAGTCGATTACAACACCTTCCTAGACACTATCTACCCCAATCTAGATGACCCAAGTGTTGTTGTCCCTGTTTGGCTAAAGATAAGGGCCATACTAACACCAAAGAATGATAATGCTCTGGAAATTAATAATGACTTATTAAAAAGAATGCCTTCTGAACTATCAACTTACGAATCCGTAGACACTGTTGTGGAAGAGGAAGAAGCCATCCATTACCCAACCGAATTTCTTAATACACTAAATCATCCTGGCTTGCCACCCCATCGGCTATGCCTTAAGGTTGGAGCACCAATAATATTACTAAGAAATCTGAGACCCCCGAAATTGTGTAAAGGCACGCGGCTTCAAATTACATCGTTAAAAAAAACATTATCGAGGCAGTTATATTCACAGGGGCTGGTGCAGGTGAAACGGTATATGTACACAGGATTTTTTTTGTCAGCGCGGGGTTCGAACCCGGGACCTCGTAAGCGAGTGCTTAACCACTGAGCTATTTGTGTGCTCATTTAATCTGTTCATTAGCAACTATGCACTTGGGTTCTTTTTTTTAATGGAAGGCAGGAAAAAATCTTTCAAAGACACCCAGATCCTGCCTGGGGTGTGGGATATCCACCCACTAAAAACCCACCTTCTCTAAAAGCTAACCGCACTTGGAACCGAAAAATATCATTACTTCAAGTGCGGCGCTGTAGGGCACCTACTGATTTCGTTGTAGTGCCCTCCCATTTCTCTCTTGGGTTCTAATGTGATTTCCGACTACCACTTTAATTTCAAAAGAGTTCAATTCCCTAGAAAACTATGTTTTGCCATGACGATAAATAAGGCACAGGGGCAAACTCTCGAGCTACCTGGAATTGACCTTAGAACAGATTGCTTCTCCTACGGTCAGCTCTATGTTGCTTTTTCAAGAGTAAGGTCTGCCAAGTCCCTCATTGTGTTACAGCCAGATGGTATAACAAAGAACCTGGTGTATAAAGAAGTGCTTCAATAACCATAAAACTTATGCAGCGGCGGTGGCCATGCCATAACTAAAATGTGGCCATGCCTTGGCCACGCGAAGCGGGCGTAGCCCCTAGTTGTAAATAAAACTTGATGTAACAAGTTAAAAAAAAAAATATTTGAGTCAGTTCTTAATTTTTACCCACTGAAAACAATTTGAACAATTGTCAATGAGAGAGAAACAAACGTTATATTTATTATAAAAAATATATATAACAAAGATGCTGTCAGCATTTTGCTGATTGCTAGTACACAGCATATCCATCAGTTAATACATTTTTTTTTCTTCTTTTTTTTTTCTGTTTTTTTTTGCTTCTTTTTTTTTCATACTCCGTGGATGTGGTTATGAATGATGTGTATTGAATCTTTCAGAACTGTCTCACACCATTTCTTGGATTTGTTTTGGTGTTTTTTGATTTTGGGCCATACTATTTAGTAATAATAGTATGGCCCAAAATCAAGGATCGACCAAAGTATTATTGAAAACGTATATATTTATTTCCCCCGAAATAAGTTTTGTGATTAGGTAGCAAATTTAATAATACTTTTTTTTTGGTGGCTGCTAAAAAAAACGAAAATCATTGACTGGCGCCCTTATAGCACAAGCCGTGAAATGTGGAAAAGTAGGAGTGACCAACCAACCTGAACCATGAGAAAAAGTTTGATCAATGCCGATCTCAAGTAGGTTTGGGAAAAGGCAAAGTGATTTAAGAACATGGGTGCTAATAAACACTGAAGCACTGTTACTGGCAATGCAAACTACGTACATCTGTTTATTCATGACCAATCTAGTGGCCAATTTAAAGGCAAAGAGTTCTAGTTGTTATCTAAATATATATTATGTTATCTCTTATCAACACCGTACTGAGACACACATTACAAGTTATTTAAGATTAATCCATGGATAAAAACTATTTCATTGAAATAAACTGTCTACAGAGAGCTATTTATCTTCATGTCTGTATATTGTGTTTTTATCTATTTAAACATGGAACTTCATGGTATTTGTACTTAAGATAGATTTCTGTTTAAAATGTTTCTTACGATCGATCATATTAGAACAATACTGAAATTCTGTATGCCACATTTGCCACACGTAAATGCAAGAAAATTACAAAGCTAGTAAAAAATGGCCTATTGAATACACCAGTTGTCATCCGATAAATGAAGATAATTAGGCAAAATAAGTGTGCCTATTGAAAACAACGTTTTAGAGAAAAGATACAAGAAGTAGAATCAATTACCAGTGCTTGGTGTTGGCAGGGCAACTCAAACCGACTGGATTATATGAAAAGGTTTATGCCAAATAGGTAGTTGGTGCACGGTCATGAAGAAGTTTAAATGCAGTGGGATGCAGAAAATCTAGCAAAATATCAGTACTCAACAGGAGAGCTAGAATTTTAGGAGCAAATACAAAGCAAGGGCTAGGTTGTTTAATGTTGTTGTAACCAGCTTGTCTACAACTAGGGGAGTGATGGACTCCAGCCAACTTTAGTTAACGCGTCTTGATGATCTATCATCGTGAGACTTTGGACTTTTTCTTAAGAAGTCATTAAACCCTTGGGAAAAGTTGTAAGTTGTCCTGGATTGTCTGTTTTATGTTTATAGCTAGTACTTTCGTGAGGTACTGGTCTTCTCCCTGTGTAGCGGCCCCCAGCCAGACTGTTAGGTATATTTAGAATCTTGACTGTAAGCTTTAAACATGAAATCCCAATCAATAATAATCAATCCTTCTAAAGTCTAAACCAAAATTACTTTATTTTCCTGACTGAACATGAAACAGATACTTGAAAGCTAAATGGACAGAAGTTTCTTTCAAGCTGAAAAATATGTTCCTATCCTTATGTTGAACCGTTTATCATCTCTGATCTATCCTTTCTTATTGAATAAGAAACCGCATAACTTTGATGTTATTTTTGCTTGAACATCACCTGTCCGTATTTAATTAGAAATACAATTTCAACTATTTAAAGTTGTATTGATTAAGTACTTATCGGGTACCAACATTATGTTTCCGATTAAACCAGACAGAAAAGAAAGGCTGAATTGAGTGGAGAAAGAGGTCCTATAGAATCTATGAGGAGCTCTCGTTATGATCATCATTCTCATTGCTATCACAATGTTAATAAACATGGAGATTCAATAAACAAATAAAATTGTTAATAGTGTGCTATCAAATTATGATCTAGTTACTTTGTCAATAGCATAAAATAGGTTATAAAACAAGACTTTTATAATTATAGGTTTTATTAATTAACTACCATTACACGAGGAAGAAAAGAAAGGCTAAGTCAATCAGAAAAAGGCTGGTAAAAAACGCTTTATTATTACTCTTGTTTCTATTAATTATCGACTCTGTCGAGTCGATCAAGTCAGTCGATTGTTTTGTGCTCTTGCTATTACGTAATTTTAAGGTGGATTTTTCCACTTGAATTTTTTTTTGAAGTAACCATTTTGCTCAGTTTTAAAAACTGCATACGATGGTGTTGTCAAAGTGTTGTAATCTTTAGTGATAAAAAAGTTCTCTTTGTCAAACAGTTTTTCGTTTCTTCAGTAGTGAATCAAGTGATAATTTCTATGTCACTCTTCAGTGCCTGCTTCCATGAATTGTCCAAGTGTATTGTAGAACTGTCAAGGGATGCTGGCTATGTCAAGTGCCAGGGATGCATGGGCCGATATCATTTCCAGTGTTCCGTTTCATCTAACACCTGGAAGGCCAAGAGCCAGGTGATGAAGGATGAGTGGCGGTGTGAGGCGTGCAGGAAAACGGCCGCGGCCGCTCTAACTACGATTAAACATGGGTGGTTGCTCGGTCCTGGTGATACCCTTGTCAACACTGGTGAGTCATCTTCTCCTCTTCTGAAAGCCATACAAGATTCCCTACAATCTTTCTCTGCCAACCTTGAGAAGAAAACTTCTGCTATGCTTGCTGAGGTAGAGATAGGTCTTGAGACTCATGTAAAAAGCATTAACCATAACATGGAAATTTTGGTTCAATCTCTAGTAACCAAAATCGATAGTCTGGGAAATTCTATAAAATCTTTGGAGTCTAATCAGAAGAAACTTTTAGAGGATAACATCTTTCTAAAAAATAATCTCAAATTGGCTCATGACAAAATACACACTCTAGGACTGAAGATGCCAAATTCTTTATCTCTATAATGAGAGGCTAAGAGCAGACCGGACCAAGTGGTACAATGGAAAATATTTTGTATTATACCTCGTTGGAAAGAGCGCGAAAAGATCTATTTTTTTAGATTGGTTGCTAGTTTCTCATCAGTGTTGTATTAAAATTATAGGTGAAAGAAAATGGCTAAGTGTCATTTTAGACCAATTTTCAAAAAGCAGATTGGACCATCTCAAAGGTGTGGACTAACTTTTTTATTTAATGAACTCAGTGGACTATCTTCTATTAAAACCCATGTTTTCTTTTATTGTACTTTACAAAAAGCAGAGTGGACTATCTATAGAAGCAGAGTGGACCAAGATAACAATAATATTTTGAAAAGTGGACTATCTGATTTTTGTAAAGAAATTAGTGGACTAACTGTATGCAACTAATGTATTTTTGACACTGAAGCTTAATAAAAGCAGACTGGACTAACTGAGTGTAGAGTGGACCAAGTGTCAATTTATTATTATTGGTACTTACAGAAAAATGTGGCATGTGTACCTTGTTTTGGTATCATTATCTTGTTTCCTATTATTAAGTAATTTATTTTAATAAAAATATAATATTACTGAGCCGCCACAACAACTATCAACGTGTTAGGAATGAGGTTACCTTGCTAACTTCTCACTGGTACAACAGGGTCAAAATCTTTTGTTTTGTATTTGATTACTCTCCCTCAGTCTGTTACAGTCTATTGTTTATTGATAAGATCCTCAATTTTTTTTTTGATAAGATCCTCTCTTGTGAATGTTTTTATCGAAGAGTGGTTATAGTTCTCAAGTTGTAAAAGTTGATCTAATAGAACAGTGTTTGTTTCAAAGTGATTGTGAATCAACAAGTAGTATCAGTAGTCAAGATGAAGACAGTAGCAGTTGCAAGTTGAAGAAACTCAAAATAGTTCCTGGTGGTAAGTACCTACTTGAGTATTTGTTTCATTTGTGTTATGAAATTTTTAGTATTTTGATAATCAAACTCAAGGGTACCTACCTATCTGAATTATTTCAAAATAAATCAATTATCTAATCTCCCTGACTCAAGTTCTGTCTAAGTAAACCAAGAAACTTTGGTATCATAGTAAACTTTTTCACAAAGGCAGGTACCTACCAAGAATTTGAATAAGCTGAAGGTTGGTATTCAAACATTTCAAACCCTGTTCAAGGCAAAAACGAAAATCATATTTTTATTGACCTAGGTATAGTTACCTACTTCGTTACCTACTAATGACTCTTATGACTTAGTTCAATAAAATAATAATTCATCTTCAAAGTGGACTAACTAGTTTTCTGCTGAAACAAATGTGGACCAACTGGCGGACTATCTGATATTCCTCAAAAAGCAGAGCGATGTCTCATCTTTAACCGTTTATAACTTTAAATCAACAATAATAAATCCAAAGAAGTTTGTTTCAAAAAAATTTTGCATCTCTTTTCTTTCAAAAAAATCCAACTTTGTTATTTAGGGTAAATACAGCCTGAGCAGCAACTCTTGAACTTTAACTCCATTTATCTCGAAACGCTTTTTTTGCAGATAGTCCACTCTGCCTCTTAGCCTCTCATATATAAAACAGAAAAAAGGACTACCTACCTACCTACCTACCTACCTACCTACCTATGTTTGTTTGTTTGTTTGTCCGGAGTTGTTTAGCCAAAACGGTAAGAGATAGCGAAAAATGTCTCAGAATTGACCCCCCCAAAACCATTATCGCTTTGTCCAGAAAAATTATAAAAAGTTCAAAAAGGCATTGCTGTCCAGCAGTACGGCCATGCCTTAGTAAATTTGAAATTTAGTCCCGTTGCAAAGCACGGGCAAACGGCTAGTCTTCAATAAATGCATCAACAGCTGGTGCCTCTAGGTCTTATCATGATGCTCTAACCCGAACCAAGAGCTCTGTGGTACCACACACCTCTACTACTACTGCTGCTGCTCAATCTCTAGGCAAGGTACCTACTGCCAATGCGTGCACTTCTAATCACGTGCAAGCTTCAGGCAGGGGAGATCATGAGGGGGGCAATGAGGACCCGCACCCTCAGGATCAGAATACCTGGCAGGTTGTTCAAAACCGGAGAGCTAGACACAACATTAATAATATTTCTACCAGAGCCCCGCCCAAGATCGGGACGAAACCAGCGACCACTGATAACAGGTCTTCTACTCAAATGGTCAGGCGTAAGGACCCGCCGGTCAGAACTACTGCCCTTTTTGTCACGAGATTTCTGCCTTCCATCACCGTTCACAATATAAGGGATCTCATCAACGCTTCCCTCTCTCTTTCACACCTGAAAATTTCTAAGATACAGTCAAAACATCAGGATCTTTACTCGTCGTTCCATGTGGCGGTTCTGGAGACAGATTTTGCCAAGATAGATGAGGTGACTCTGTGGCCAGACGGATGCCTGCTGAAACCGTTCAGAGGACGTCTGCTACCAGAGATAGTTGTTGAGGAATATGCTATGCCGCCGCCGGCGCCGACTGGAACACAGCCCACTGCTGCTGCCATCAATGACCCTCCTCTTGTGGTTGTTCCTGATCTTCCTGATGGTTCCGACACCAACGAGGGTGATGAGACCTTTTCCTCAACCTAATTTCTATATCTCATAATTATTATCTTGTATGAATAGTGTTAGTATTTATTATCAGAATTGTAATGGTTTGAGAACGAAAAGTTCTAATTTTTTTCAAAATGTTGTTGGTTGTGATTATGACATTTTGTGCATAACTGAGACCTGGCTGAAAGAAAATTTTAACAGCTACAATTATTTTACAAATGATTTCTTTGTTTTTAGAAAAGACCGCCCTACTCCTCAGGGGGATGAGGACTGGAGAGGTGGGGTGTGTTGATTTCCTGTCGTAAAAAAATGCATGTTAAAAGAAGATTTGATTTAGACTTTAACAATATTGAATGTGTCTGGATAGAGGTAAAAGTAAATCCTGATTGTGTTCTCCTTATTGGGAATCACTATTTTCCGCCTAGTATTGATCTTAATATTTTACAACCATACTGCGACTTTTTGATACAGAATATTGACATTTACAATTATAAGATTATACTTACAGGAGACTATAATATTCCAGAATTTAATTGGAGCCGAGGTATAAGTGAACATGAAAACTCCTATATTAAAAACAAGTCCGAAATCCTTTTTTCTCTTTTTTGTAATCTTAACTTGACTCAGCATAATTCTATTCGATTAGACCCTTCTGATAACATTCTGGACTTAGTAATTTCTAACTTTTCTGATGAGATTTCTATTGCTCGTGAACAAGAACTGGTGCCACTGGACAGGAGACACCCTAGCCTGCTCATTACCTTATCTCTAGTTGTTTATAACCACTCACCTGTTCCGTTAGTGAAAAAGAATTTTTCTCAGGGAAACTACTTGGGATTATATCGATTTTTAGATCAGTATGAGTATTCAAAATCCTCTGATCCTGATATTCTTACCAACGATCTTAATCATGCTGTATCTAGGGCAGTACAGACTTTTATTCCCGATAAGGTAATTCGGCATGCAAAATACCCACACTGGTTTTCGCCAACATTGAGAAATTTACTAAAGTCAAAGGAAAAATTTCACAAAAAACTGAAAAAACAACCTCTTAATACAAATTACATGGAATCTTTTAGGAAATATAGGAAACTTAGCAAGAAGAGACTGGTACTAGATGAAAAGAGGTATAGGAATAAAGTTGAGTTTGACTTAATCAATGATCCAAAATTCTTTTGGCAGTTCATAAAAACGCAATATAAGAATCCGCATGAGATAACAATTTTACAAAATAATCAAGTTGTACCTGAAAACCAAGTTCCTACAGTATTTGCTGAATATTTCAGTTCTGTATACAATACAAATAATATATCCCTTGATAATCATGTGCACAGTGTCAATGCACCAGTATTGGAACCCCCTGTGATATCAGTGGCAGATATTGTAAAAGCGGCCAAATCTTTAAAGTCTTCACCAGTCGCGGGATCAGACAATTTTCCTGCATTTATTATGAAGGGTTGTATTAATGTATTGGCGCCCATCCTCTGTAACATTTTCAATAAATGTCTTTCCACTGGTAAATTCCCATCTGCATGGAAAACTTCAATAGTTGTTCCAGTTCCTAAAAAAATCTAATGTTACTCATGTTAAAAACTATAGACCAGTATCACTTCTCTGTAATTTCTCTAAAGTTTTTGAAAAATGTTTGGTAAATCATATTACTTTTCATATGAAAAGTTTTATTAGTTCGAACCAACATGGGTTTATGAGGGGTCGTTCGACCACTACAAATTTGGTTTCTTTTTTCCAGTTTGTTGCCCCTTCAGTCCTTAATCAGGACAAATAGATACCGTATATTTTGACTTAAGTAGGGCTTTTGACGTCGTCCCTCACACCCTGTTGATTCAGAAGCTGCAAAACTATGGTTTTTCACCTGTCTTTACAATTTTTTTCAAAAGCTATTTAAGGTGGCGTGTTTTTCGAGTAAAGAAATTTTTTTTCTGATGACTATTGTATCCCTTCAGGGGTACCCCAAGGGTCAAATTTGGGCCGCTCCTGTTCATTTTATTTTTTGATGACATAAATAAAGTCATTACAAGTCATGTCGAAATTTATGCAGATGATCTTAAAATTAGTAGAATTATATGTGACCCTGAAGATGCTCAATGTTTACAAAATGATATAGACTCTATTATAGATTGGTGCTCTTCTAATAGTATGAAATGTAATGTCGAGAAGACAGTTGTTGTATCTTTTACCCGTAAAAGAAATACATACTTCCATAGTTATAAAATTGAAGGACTACCCATTACAAGGAAACATGAACATAGGGACCTTGGGGTAATTGTTGACTCAAAAACTTCTTTTCAACAATCATATTCATAAAATTCTTGCATCTTGTAAAAAAAGTTCAGGCCTTGTATATTGGGTATCTAAAAAATTTCAAAATCCTCTCACCATTATGGTACTGTTTAGTTCTCTGGTGCGTTTCTAAATTAGAATACTGCTCGGAAGTTTGGGCAGGAGTTGGAGAAACAGATAGAAATAAAATTGAACAGATTCAGAAGTCATTTTTGAGAAGAATTACCTATCGGTCGTTTGGAACCTCAAGTCCATACCAGGTATCTTTGGAAACTTATGGACTAATTTCAATAAAATCTCGTAGGACATACAAAGATATTTGCTTCATTTATAAGCTCATTAATGGCATACTTGATTGCAGTCCTTTGTTGAGCAAGTTAAACTTTCAAGTACCTAGGCTAGGTGCTAGGCATTTCCGGACATTTCATTGTCAACCATCAAAATTGGTCCCGATGGACAGGCTGATGTCACTTTGCAATCAATACGCAAATCTCGAATTTTCACAGTCTCTATCATGTTTTACATCAGAATTACAAATTTTCTCTTCCATTCAGATGGCCATTAGCCTATAATACGAATCTAGTTATTAGGGTTTTAAAATTATTACATACATATTCTTTCTTATATACCGTTTTCTCTTGTCACTCTTTTTCTCTAAAAATTATTCACCTCCAATAATATTGTTTTTATAATTATAATTTATTGTTAATTTAGTTCATAGTGTGATATAATGTAATAGGTTGATTTATTTAACTGTATTGTATTACACTCAAATAAAACAAATTCAATTCAAGTCAATTCAATTCAATTAACATCGTCATCAGAATTATTATTATCAGTTTCTTTCATGACTTGACTATCTTAGTTTAAGTGCTCATCTATTCTCTCTTGTTTCTATTAACATCGTCATCAGAATTATTATTATCAGTTTCTTTCATGACTTGACTACCTATCTTAGTTTAAGAGCTCATCTATTCTCTCGTGCTTCTATTTACATAAAAATAATGAACGATGTAGGGGTAAAAAGGTATGCGGCAAATGGACGCTTGGTGATTGATTAAGTCACATTATTTATCATTGATCGGTTCATAATTTATAATCCCACAACATAACTCGAGTATGTTTAGAAGTGAACGGTTGTGCCAGGCGCAGGGTTGGTGACATCTGTTGGTGTGAGGAGTCCATGCAAGGGGGCGGAACCTCTTTGGATTTTTTCGAAGAACAATTAGTTAAGTAGGTAAGCTGAGCTGAGTAATTTATCAGGAACCCAGAGGCCACGTAACTTTCCTTAAAATAAACAAGAAAACAAGTGTTGTCTTTTATTTTTCTACATCTTATTTTGAGATCAAGCAACGTTCATTTAGGATTTAGGGCATAAAACTTCCCTTTCTAAAAGGTAAAACTTTTACTGGAAAAATACTAAAATAAAATAAAAAAAATGGTGATTTGGTTTCGAAACAGTCCAGTCTGTTAAATCATTCTATGGTTCTAAGTCCTAAGCAACTATCACCAGAGTATACCAAGCCTGCTTCAGTCCGGTGCGTGTTAAATGTGTTTAATGACCATCCTTTCTGACCTTTACTGGTTTTTAATTACTTTAAACTCATTAAGCTTAAGCGCTCACCAGTTGCGGCTTATCGGTGGTTGATCTCAAAGCCTCGCGTTAACATGGAACAAGTACATTGGAATATGGAAATCATCACATAGGTTTACTTTTACCTACGGTAGATACTTACCCAAGATACAAGGCGCTTAATAATTTATTGACTAAACCAGTAGCGACAAGGGAACGGGTTTAGATTAATCGATAAATAATAAGCGTAATAAAATTCCATGATATACTATATGTATGTAAATCAATTTTAAAGAAAGAAAATGTACGGCGAACTTGAATTGTGATTCTTAAAATAATTAGTCGTAACTGTGGAACGACAAAAGTCAAATGAAACATTCACTTTTCTTGCTCTTAATATCAAACACCGCGGCCGAGGTGTGAAGAACCTCAATACAAAGAGTGTAAAGTAACGGAAAACATAGTTCCATGCATTTCATGTGGTTTCAGCCAGCGAAAAGTTTAACATGAATTTCAAAAACTGCAATTTTTATTACAGAAATGGATTCATGCAATATTAGTTATCTGATTCCAAAAAGAAAACTTTTTACCGAAAGAGACCCCAAAAGGGACGTACTATTTATAGTACGAATACTTACAACTTACCCTAAAAGATGAAGAAGAGCACATACTGCTGAGAAGTCTGGGAACTAGACTGTCAGCTCTCGATAACTAGACGGCTCACAAGCTTGCCATAGTGATTGATGAAAATCAACATCGGTTGAGCGCGAACAATGGTGATGCTCTCCTCTGATGTGACGTTATTTATGCATCCACCACGCTGACACCTAGAGCCGGACCACAAATCATGTTAACACCTGGACCACACAATATCGCAATCTTGCTTCTCACAAATCCACTCCGCAAAGTCCCGAGTCAAAAGCGATTTGTGACTTGTACTCACACAAATCACAGGCGTACTAACAATGAGCAAATAGTTTATCCGTACTACTAATGCCACTTACAAGCTACATAGAATGGAAAGGCAAACCCATCATGTCTTGGAGTAGAAAGTTTGCGAGATGATTCTTAACGACAGCAAAGTAATAGTAAGTAGATGTATGTAAAGTACAGAGGAACATTATCATAAAATTAACTACGTAAATTCAATTCGTTTTTCAATCCAAGAAAGGAGCTCTCTGAAGAGCTCTTCGTTAGTTTAGGAGTTATTTGCAGAGTATTTTATTGCCGCAGTGATAGACTCACAAGTACGTATTGAATCAGGACAATCAATCCAATTAGAACGGACTTGATTTCTGAGAACATTCTTGCTACATATTCAATTGATGATTATTATTCTGAATCCTCTTTAACTGTATTGATAGAAAATTGAAAAAAATCTGTGCAGTGGTAGTGCGATCTTGAGTTGTGTGTAGCATGTTTAAATTGACTGAGGGTGTATGTAGGCATGGTAGGCCCGTAGGCAGCCACAATTTGGTCTTCTAGATCCATTATTTTGCTAACATGTTCTTGGAAAATGTGGTTTTTCTTCTATTGTTCCAGATCAGATACAAGAAGAATATAATAGGGAACACTGTCCAAGTATGTTCTGATATTCATGTATATCTAATACAATTTCTCACTTTTCTGTTTATACTGATTATACTGAACACAAGCAGCCTTACCAATCACAAGGAATGCGACAATCCGACTCCCCCAGCCATTCTGTGACTATAAACGGCGATTAAACACCTCCGCCAAGCTCTGAAACATGAGAACCGTGTTGCGTAACACTCTCCTATTTGAATATAATGCATTTCCATGCACTTGACTACAATAATGTACTGCCATAATGAGAACAAATTAGCAGAGATTTCCTTTCTTCTCTCGTTCTACTTGTGCAGTTTGAAGTTCTCCACTTGTGTGGATAATGAGCTCCATATTGTATATTTGAGTACTGCCGGCCTGGTGGTACTGTAGCCATAACAAACGCAATAGAACATGTTGAAAGTCACAGTACTACTTGGCATAATTATCAGGACTGTGCGTCTGAAAGCACAAGTAGGATGAACAATGCTTCGGATTTATTGTCATTGGAAATACATACCTCAGGGTACCATGTATGTTGTGAGACCATGGGTAATCGATTGTTGTGTGCCGTGTAACATAAATTGTGTATAATTGATGCTAGGTGACGGCATGTAGGTTGCGTGTTCGGACACTATCGGCATTGTGCAATCATGTGGATGTTGCATTTCTCCAACGTGGTGATCATCTGAGACGGCTTGGTCTATTATCTCGGAACCAGCAACACCCACACGTCCTGTCGACGAAACTAATCCCAACCATTGAGTCATCTAGTGATCCAACACATCTATATTAGTTCTGAAGACATGTGGATTTCAACCATAGATTTATGAATATGAGATTAAATTCGACTTTTTTCTCATTTTTCTTCTTCCAAGGATAATCTTGATATTGAAGCACAGTGTTAAATTTGGACAGATCATTCTTAAATCTCCAGTTTCAAAGTGTGTAGGATTAACATTGATTCCATTGGAGTCAATTGGCATTGAGCTACTACCAATTTTAATTAGCAAAAAATTAAAATCATGAACTGGATGATAAATGATAGACATGAGACAAATTCTATTTTATGGGCCCTGATGACCAAGCTGCTACAGAGTTCTTACATTAAATGTAAGAACATTTAATGAACTCCTACAGAGTCCCAAACTTTAGACAAGACTTGTGCCACCAAATAGCACCAGGGCAACCCTATTATCAACATTTTGCTACCAGCCCACAAATGAATTATTCCCGAACAACAGGTTTCAGAATGCGCGGTGTCTGATTACAATGATCAGTGTCAATTCAGTCGATTGGCATTGATCTACATACCAACTTTTCGAAATTCAGAACTATCGCAAAATACCAAAAAAATATATAAAACGAAAAATTACGAACTTAGTAATGAACAGGTATCTAAGTTTGTGATTTGTGACAAGCATAATAATTTATGAAGATGGTATCACTCAATAGATATTTTCAATTGAAATTTGAAAGAAAAAAAAAATGGGGCAAATTAAACTAGTAGCTAACCCTGGATTGACTAGATCATCATCCTATTATAAATTTAGGAAGATTTTATATATAAACATCCTTCCCAAACAGAGCTGGGAAAATGACAGTAGAGTCAAAAGGGTTTATAAAAGTAGGCCAACACTAACCAATAAAACTTCTTTAAAAGAGGTCGAATTATTGATTCATAGAATTACTTGAGGCTATCAGCAATCACTAAACTTCTCCATAAAACGTCATTTTAAGATTAAACACAACTTGACCCTTGTCAAACTTGAGGTAGGTTCTCTTTGAAGAAGAAATTTTAACGTTTCAAAGTTTTAACTAACAATAAACGATGAGGTGACATAAATATTGAATACCATCTTGATCCCTTGCATTCCATCTTGAAGTTTCCTTGGGAAAAATATGTCAGACACGTCAACAGAATGTTGAAAGATACATTATTTGTAACCCATAGTGACCTAAGCAGTTCTATGTGGCGTGACAGCGTCCACATTGTCACCAGTTTCCAATCAGATTAAGATAGGACCCACTTCGCAAGGCTTTGTGTTAGGCAGACAATCGTCTGGCCAAAGCCTTTAGTCAAAGCAAGTGTCTTGTAATGCCAATCAACAGCAATTTGTAGGCACAGAGTGTTGTGTGTTCAATCAAGATAGCGACCGCTTACCGCCAAGCTTGTTAGGTTGCAAGAAGAAAGGCTTGAGATGTCTATCTTAGTGACATACTCGGAAGACTTTATAGGTTATGGGAGGAATTTTGTACACACACTATTCAAACAGCAAAAGAAATGAAAAGTGGGGGTATACAGGTATTTTTGGGGGTGTTTATCCTACTTTTTTTGGCAATGTGAAATTTCTAACTCGATTTTGTAGGATGCATTATTTTCATTTGTCATCTTAAAAAACTGTTTTCAATAAATAAATAATATAATATAAAGCGACTAACTAAAAAAGGACACAATACTTCCGATTTCTAATATTAGAAATTTCTTCGAAGTAATATTTATTAATGCAAAAACTTAAGAATATAATTTAGATACAATGAAAGTTTATTAATTTAACACTCTTATAATTAGAATTTATTATTAAAATTAAAATCATATCTACTTTATTATAAAATGACTACTTAATTACTTAAATATGCTTCTCCAGATAAAAAATGTTGGAAAAAAAATCATGTGTAATATACATAATTCACATAACAAACGTGAAAAGAACATGATATATAATATTAATACAACAACCGTGCGACTTTCAACAGAAAAAGGCAACGCTGCCAATAGTTTAATTAACGCACATCTAATATTTTAATTAAGATAATAAATTGCAACGGTGTTCGCCATTTATTTCCGCGCGACAAATAGATAAGACGGGTCCCTGGGGGGCATCACGAAGTGCCCGCGGGGATTAGACGCAAAGGTCAGGAGAGTTTAGAAGCAACTGGGTTTAGAAGGAAACAGAAGAGACGGTTTAAATTTTATCATCAACAACAAAAAAAAAAAAAACTCAGTGAAAAGGAGTTTTTCAGTGAAACCCTTACAATTGACACTGCGACCTATGTAGATCTATTGTGACCATACACCAAGGCATGGAAAAAGGTCTGTAATTCTGTGTCACTCACACATTATGATATTTACTGTCAAACTATTCAGTTGATAGTTTCGTTGGTGATTAAGATGTGCTATAGCTGTTTACTCAGCTGTTTTGCGTATTTTATTATTTAAGATGAATATGAACAGTGCTTCTGGTTAAGTAATTACTTGATTGATAGCTATTAAAATTTTGGAGTCAGTGCGAGGTTCAAGTTCAACGTGGTGATTTTTTCGAGCTGTTAATCAGATCGTCGGGTATGAACAAAGATTACCCTT
>JAMCCL010000579.1:0-24339 GCA_024516035.1 Bactericera cockerelli
TAAAATATATTAATAAAAAAATATACCTACAAGAAACTGTAAAGTAAAGAAAAAAAAAAAAAAAAATATCTAGAACCTACCTTGACACAGTTACTCAAACTCGCTTTGCTTAGCTTGAAACTTGAACCACCGACCTCTAGCTTACAATTCGCCGCTTTAATCGATCAAGCTACTAAGATTGGTAAAAATAATTAGTAATAGACACTTATTTTTTATACTACAAGAATCTTATTCTAGCAGTTATTTTTGGTGCCATTACTCACAAGTACATTAATGAGGATAAAACTGTTAGCGTAATGGGACTCCCTGTCTCTCGAACCGACAGTCTAAATAAAGCACTACTATACTTACTATAAATGCATGCATACTGTGTAAAATTCATAATAACGGATCCCCGCGCTACCTGGGTTACTAGACTAGCACTTAATCACTACCTGGATTACCAGAATGGCGTCTTCACCACTAACTGGACTACCATACTAGCGCCTTAATCGACGGAACACCATATTATATGTACCAATTGTACCACTCATTAAGGTCAATAAATGGTCTAAGAACAGTGACTTTTGCGTATTTTTTAAAAAAAATTACCTTCCGACAGGACAGTGGCGTATTGCACTGAGACTCAGAAGGGCCGGGTCCTGGGTTCGGTTCTGGCTTGGGAGGGATTTGCACCTCGTGGACCGTACGGTTGTGCACCAGGAATTGCCACTCGTTTTTGAAGGTGAGATTGCACGGGTCACACACGGGCGTTTGTCCTGAAATATGTATCAGGTAAAAAGTTATCAAGTAAAATTACTCAAACTCCGCTTTACTAAGTGTGGAATGCAGAGTTCTCACTGTAGGGATGCCTGGGTCATTTGTCCTTCAGCTGATTTTGTTATGCAGAGACGTTTGTTTAAAGCTTCTGTGCCCATCGCATTCAGATGTTTCTTTAATAAATAATTGTCAAGGTCAAAGTTTTCCCTATAGCAAGCTCGGGACCACACTACAGTGAACCCTATAGGGATAAAAAAAAAAACGTCCTCTGCATACCAGCCTAAATCTACGCTGAAACTCGGTCTTGAACCACCGACCTCCAGGTTACAAGTCCGCCGCTTTATCGATCAAGCTTCTGAGATCGGTTGAAATATCAGGTATGCAATATTTAGCAAGAAGTTAAAGATCGTTTTCATTGCGTTTCTAGTGAGTCTACATGTTTCAAATAATTGCATATCTCTCGTGATGCTGAATGCGGCTATTCCCGACCCCACTCAGGATGGATGAGGTCAATTGAAGTAGCTAGCTTTTGAGTTTCCAACGAATGGAAGGTAAAATATACAGTTAAAAGCGACGTTAAACCCCGTACAACATTTAAATAAAATGAAGAAGGTATTTGTAAAACCTTATCAGAATCAAACCTGGGTAATTGGACAGCGATTGTCAGGTAAGTACCCACATCATAAAATCACAGCGATTGTTAGGAATACTTGTTCTTCTTATTTTTTATCTATAACCTTTTCCCAAACTCATACGTCTTGTGGTCGCTATTTACTTTCTGCTACAATTCATAAACGCACCATCAGCCTTCCTCTTTTTTTAGATTTTTTTTTTTTTAGATTTTTTTTTTAAAGGTAAATTTAAAAACTCGATCAGAATTTTCCGCTCCGTCCGGGATTCGAACTCGCAACCTCAGGGTCAGGGAACCAGTGCTCTTCACCACTGAGCCACGGAGGTCGGCACCACCAGTCTGGCTGGAGGAAAGATTGCCAAAGGCAATAACCCCCCCCCTTTAGTTAGGACATACATACAGGTGGGGCAAAAGTCTGGAAACCCCTGAAAACTTTCGAATGCCTTCTTCGGTAAACTTAAATTTTTGTACGGTAAACCGGCTAATAAGACCTTCTTTTAGAGTGGGGTCGATTTTTTTTACCGGCCCCCATGTCGGGGCCAGGGGGGCCAACTTCATTTTTTTAAATACGAACCCCCACCTTGCGATACATTTTTGGAAAGGTCTTCAAATAAAAATACATTGATGCAAATTTTTATTTTTTTAATATATTTGTTTGCAAATGGCGTCCAACTTTGTGTAATGCAGTAAAGTCTGGAAACCCCTGAATATCTTTCGAAAGGACTTTCTCAGTAAATTTAAAATTGTTTACGGTAAATCCTTGGTAAATTAGACCTTATATTAGAATTGGACCGATTTTTTTTTACTGGCCCCCATGTCGGGGCCAGGAGGTCAACTTCATTTTTTTAAAATACGAAACCCCACCTTGCGATACATTTTTGGAAAGGTCTAATTACCCCGACTTACCGTGCACAATTTTTAAATTAACTGAGAAGCCCTTTCAAAGATATTCAGGGTTTTCCATACTTTACTGCATACACAAAGTTGGACGCCATTTGCAAACAGTTTAATAATATTAAAAAAAAAATTTGCACCAATTGTATTTCTTATTTAAAGACATTTCCAAAAATGTATCGCAAGGTGGGGGTTCGTATTTAAAAAAATGAAGTTGGCCCCCCTGGCCCCGACATGGGGGCCGACAACAAAAATCGAACCCGACCTAAAAGAAGGTCTTATTAGCCCGGTTTACCTTACAAAATTTCAATTTTACCGAAGAAGCCATTCGAAAGTTATTCAGGGGTTTCCAGACTTTTGCCCCACCCTGTATATTATGTATATTATTTATTTTTTTTTCTTTATTTTTTGCTTCTATTATGTATATTGTATTTTCATTTGTAATTTATTTGTATTGTACATAATATTTAATGTCCTATAATAAAGTGGTAAATAAATAAAAGATACTTACCGCCGTACGTGAGGTTGGAATCTTGAGCTTCTTGTGCAAACACAGGTAGGTGTAGTGAATGCTGGTCTTGTCGCACAACTCACAAAGGAAGTACTGCACAATGCGAAACCTGGGTGGAAGAAATTGGGTGGGTTAAGGGTTGGGTGGAAGAGAATAGGTGGGTTAAGGGTTGGTTGGAAGAGATTGCCATAGGAAATAATAATAATAAATGGCCCGCAGCACGGGTGTATATTTACGAGCCTAGCTCTATTTAGAAACAGAAAACAAATAACATGAATATATCACATAAGAAAGGTTTAAAAACAATCATATCACAGTTATATAATATTTAAAAAAATCAAGTGAAGTTAAAAAAAACCCCGCCCTTTGAGTTAGGACAAAATGTCACATAAATATTTCTATTCTTTTTCCTATTGATATATTGTTTCCATTGTTTCTTTGTTATAATAATTTTTGTATTGTACATATGTTTTTTTATGTCTAATAAAGTTTTTAATAATAATAAATAATAATAAACCTTGGGACAGGAAAAATATTTTTACACAAACAAGATAAAGAAAGATAAAAGAGAGATTGGTTAATACATCATAATTTCAATTCTAATATTTAAATGAATTTTTAGACTTTAAGTACCACTGTTGCACGAAGCGAAATAAAGCAGGTATACGGGTAGTCAAGCGTTAACACGCTAGTCTGGTAATCCAGGTAGCGTAGGGATTCGTTGGTTCAAATCCCACAAAGTGCATGAATTTTTCCTCACTAATTTGAGTGTATGACCACATAATGATACGACTCTGAGGGTTGGATGGTAGAAAATGCTTTGAGCATTAACCTCGCCTGGTGGTTACCTCCCACTAAATAGTAACATCATTTTTATTACAAAAGTATAAGTATAAAAAAAGTAGTTATTATTCTCTTGGGCACAAAATCCAATCAGGTATTAGAGGACACAAGTTTTTAGGGGGTTTTTTTAAAAAACCAATTCCATTCACTGAAAACAACGAACTATTTCCATTAAGTTGACAGAGGGAGTCTCGCAATCTACGAGTACCACATTTCTAATTACTACCGAGAAATCTCTAATATTTAGAAATCGAAGGTACTGTGTACGTTTTTTTTTCAATATATTTTTTTTTGCTTCGATTTCTTTTTTTTTTATATTTTAGACGTTTCATAACTTCCTGAGTAAATTTGGTTTTGTGTGTATATGTCGTGTGTAGGTCTGTTTAATACATTCCTTGTAACGCGCAAATTCTCAGAAACTACTGAACATATTTTGACGAAATGTACACATATAAGAGACGTAATTGTAGGCTCCTAAATTGGCAATTTAGGAGCCTGTGAAAGGGGTTTCTACCCTCTAAAAAACCCCCCAGAAATTCTCTAGTTCTAATTTTTTTGCCCCGGAAACCGATTTCTCATTACTTTGGGGACGAGGAAGTATTGTGTCCATAATAATTGGCAGTGTATTTTTCTTTGTTTGTTTACATTTTACTCAAATAAATATACAGGGTTGTCCAACTCACCGGTCTATCAAAAAATAGAAAAAAGAGTATTTTTCTTTTGTTTGTTTAACATTTTAATCTCAAATAAATATACAGGGTGTCCAACTCACGGGTCTATCAAACAATAGAAAAAAAGAGTATTTTTTCTTTTGTTTTGTTTACATTTTATCTCAAATAAATATACAAGGTGTCCAACTCACGGGTCTATCAAACAATAGAAAAAAAGAGTATTTTCTTTTGTTTGTTTACATTTTATCTCAAATAAATATGCAGGGTGTCCAACTCACCGGTCTATCAAACAATAGAAAAAAAAGAGTATTTTTCTTTTGTTTGTTTACATTTTATCTCAAATAAATATACAGGGTGTCCAACTCACGGGTCTATCAAACAATAGAAAAAAAAGAGTATTTTTTCTTTTGTTTGTTTACATTTTATCTCAAATAAATATACAGGGTGTCCAACTCACCGGTCTATCAAAACAATAGAAAAAAAGAGTATTTTTCTTTTGTTTGTTTACAATTTATCTCAAATAAATACAGGGTGGGGCAAAAGTCTGGAAACCCCTGAATAACTTTCGAATGTCTTCTTCGTAAAATTAAAATTTTGTACGGTAAACCGGGCTAATAAGACCATTCTTTTTAGAGTCGGGTCGATTTTTGTTACCGGCCCCCATGTCGGGGCCAGGGGGCCAACTTCATTTTTTTAAATACGAACCCCCACCTTGCGATACATTTTGAAATGGGTCTTTAAATAACAAATACATTGGTGCAAAAAATTTTTTTATTAATAATAACTGTGTGCAAATGGCGTCCAACTTTCTTATGCAGTAAAGTCTGGAAACCCCTGAATATCTTTCGAAATGGCTTTCTTCAGTAAATTTAAAATTGTGTACGTAATCCTTGGTAATTAGACCTTATATAGAATGGGACCGATTTTTTTTTACCGCCCCCATGTCGGGCCAGGGAGGCCAACTTCATTTTTTTAAATACAAAACCCCATCTTGCGATACATTTTTGGAAAGGTCTAATTACCCCGACTTTACCGTGCACAATTTTAAATTTACTGAAAATCCCTTTCAAAAGATATTCAGGGTTTCCAGACTTTACTGCATACACATAGTTGGACGCCATTTGCTAACAGTTAATATTAAAAAAAATAAAATTTGCAACCAATGTATTTCTTATTTAAAGACCTTTCCAAAAATGTAACGCAAGGTGGGGGTTCGTATTTAAAAAAATGAAGTTGGCCCCCCTGGCCCCGACATGGGGGCCGTAACAAAAATCGATCCCACCTAAAAGTAGGTCTATTAGCCCGGTTTACCTTACAAAATTTTAATTTTACCGAAGAAGCCATTCAAAGTTATTCAGGGGTTTCCAGACTTTTGCCCCACCCTGTATACAGGGTGTCCAACACCACGGGTCTATCAAACAATAGAAAAAAAGAGTATTTTTCTTTTGTTTGTTTACATTTTATCTCAAATAAAAACAGGGTGTCCAACTCACGGTCTATCAAACAATAGAAAAAAAAGAGTATTTTTCTTTTGTTTTGTTTACATTTTATCTCAAATAAATATACGGGTGTCCAACTCACCGGTCAACAAAAAATAGAAAAAAGAGTTTTTTTTTTTTGTTTGTTTACATTTTATCTCAAATAAATAACAGGGTGTCCAACCAAGGGGGGTCTATCAAACAATAAAAAAAAGAGTATTTTCTTTTGTTTTTTACATTTTTCCCAAATAAAATACAGGTTCCAACCACGGTCTAATCAAACAATAGAAAAAAAGACTATTTTTCCCTTTTGTTTGTTTACTTTTTATCCAAAAAATAACAGGGGCCAACTCAGGTCTATCAAACAATAGAAAAAAAAGAGTATTTTTCTTTTTTTTTTGTTTACATTTTATCTCAAAAAAAAATATACAAGGTGTCCAACTCACGGGTCTTCAAACAAAAAAAAAAGACTATTTTTCTTTTGTTTGTTTACATTTTACTCAAATAAATATGCGGTGTCCAACCACCGGTCTATAAAAACAATAGAAAAAAAGAGTATTTTTCTTTTGTTTGTTTACATTTATCTCAAATAAATATACGGGGTGTCCAACTCACGGGTCTACAAACAATAAAAAAAAAGATTTTTTCTTTTGTTTGTTTACATTTTATCTCAAAATAAATATGCAGGGGTCCAACCACCGGTCTATCAAACAATAGAAAAAAAGAGTATTTTTCTTTTGTTTGTTTACATTTATCCCAAATAAATATACAGGGTGTCCAACTCACGGGCAAACAAAAATAGAAAAAAAGAGTATTTTTCTTTTGTTTGTTTACATTTTATCTCAAATAAATATACAGGGTTCCAACTCACGGGTCTATAAAAACAATAGAAAAAAAGAGTATTTTTCTTTTGTTTGTTTACATTTTACCTCAAATAAATATACAGGGTGCCAACTCACGTCATTTTCTCGCCTCATCCTCAGGATCAGACCCCCGTGTTAATGCCGTCGTGAGTTTTGTGGGGGGGGGTGAGGCGGGAGTAGGCGGGGAACGCCACTCCACAAGTCGATAGACAAAAAAAAATGAAACATGTTATCAAACACTTAATATTCCAAAAATTTAAAAATATTCCAAATGAAAATAAAAGAAGCAAAAAATTAAAACAATACATTTTAAATACAAATAATGAAATAATAATTGGCAAAAATAGAAGAAACAAGAAAATAAAAAATTAAAAAAAGAAGTGATTGATGGAAAATTACTTCCCTCTTCCCGAAAAGAAAACATACTTCATGGAGATGTAATGGAATTCAAATTATATTAAAAAAATAAAGAACTTATTATTTTTATATTACTATTAGAAGCCCTTTCAAAGCTTACGAAAGTACCTTTGTATAAATGTTTCTTTAAAAAGAAAATTAATAAATAAAAATGCTCGTCGGGATTGGAGCGCACGCAGACTTTCCATCTCATATTTTTTTATTACTTAGGGCAATTTGAGACTAAATATTACAATTAAATACAATAAATTTTCATCATTAAAATCAACATCATGATTTCCCATGCGATTGAGATGATGTAACTTCTGTTGTACATAACTTTCAGAAGATTAGTAGTCATGTGCAAGCGGGTTAGCGCGCTATGCATTGCACACAGGTGACCTGGTTCGATTTCCCAGCGGGGGAGGATTTTTTTTTGCTCTGTACTTGGATGTTCGGGTCCACTCATACCTCGTGGGAAAAATATAGTTACTTGTATGATAACGACCAGTGGCGGCATTTTCAAGTAAAAAGAAATTAATTAATAGAATAATTCGAAATGAAAAGGGCTCTTAGTAAGCTGGGGCTACCCACAAAAATTGTGAAGAGGCCTTGTGCTTCACCACAAAGAAATTCGAAAACATACATACATACATTTTCAAAATTTTTGTTTTGAATAAAACAACACAGTGTAAGGACAAAGCGCACTAAATACAAACATTTAACCAAAATGACGCACGTTACTCATGGTTAAGCACTCGCTTCCAGCGGAAAAGGGCTGGTTGATCCCCCAAGCCACAAAAAAATTGTATTAAAAAAATTTTTTACAGTTGTTTGTAAGGGATACCCTTTCAAACAACTGTAACCTTTAAGGTGCGCCGTGTTGACCCAGCACCTAAAGGGAATATTGTGTCACTTCCGTCCATCAGAGGGGAGGCATACTAATGGGATGGCAGCTACAACACAGATCACAACGTCTACAGTAGCTCCTCTTTCATAGATACAAATAAAACCGCGTTAAACACTCATCTTAATGAAGAAAAAAAATAATAATAATAATGATCGCACCTCCATAGTAGCGGTTTTGTAGGAGTAGCAACTACTCTTCCCATTTCTGATATTTGAAAAATTTTCTCGGAATAACAACAAAACCACTCCAGACTACTCATTCAAGATTCTTACCGGGGAAGAAACTACGTCTAGACTACCATTCAAATCCTTACCAGGGAGAGACTACGTCTAGGCTACTCATCAAGATTCTTACCAGGGTAGAGACTACTCTAGGGTACTCATTCAAGATTCTTACCAGGTAGAGACTACTCTAGACACTACCATTCAAATTCTTACCAGGCAGAGACTACGTTAGGCACTCTTCAGATCCTACCAGGGTAAAACTACGTTTAGACACTCTTCAAGATCCTTAAACCCGGGTAGAACACGTCTAGACTACTCATTAAAGATTTTTTTTTTTACATTGTTATATTTAAAATTGTTTATTAGTATTAAGTTTAAAAAGTTTAATTTTTTTTTATAGTTAGGGTAAAATCGTAATTAGATAGAATAGGGGCCGCCCGTATATTGATGGAAATAAAAATAAATAAATAAAAGATTCTTACCAGGCAAGAAAAGGCAGTGGGAGATTCGGGATCCGGGTGGTTCACACGCGGTGGACGGTTCAACTCATACGCTCGTTGAAGCAAGAATCGCAGAACTCACAGCGGTACACGCACTTGAGAACAATGTCGTAAAAGTGCGACGCGTCAAACTCCGTGTCGAAGTGAACTTTTCTCAAAGTTTTGCGAAGATTTTCTTCGTTGCTCGGGGAACACCTGATGGCGAAAAAAATACCGAGTTGGTTGAGGAAATAATTTCCTGGATCTCATTCTAAAAAGCAAATAACTGATTAGTTGCCAAAGGCAATAACCCCGCCCTTTAGTTAGACATAAGTTATGTAAATATTTATTTATTTTTTCTTCTATTATATTGTATTTTAATTTGTAATTGTTTTTGTGTTGTAATACAGGTGAGCATAAAGTCTCACCCCCCCCCCGTATCTATAGAATGGCTAAAAAATAAAAGAAAACGCAAAAAACACGTATCCCTTTGATTTCAAAGGATTAATTTTCAGCCAAAAAATTTTTTTCCTACACGGCCCCAGTCAGGCTGGGCAGGACCAACTTTAAAATCTTAAATAGAATATTATGTCTTGTGGCATATTGTTTTAAAGGTCTCATAGAGAGAAATTCATTACAACAAATTTCAGTGAGCTACACTTACCGTTCTCTAGATACAGGGTCGGACGTCCGCGTAAATACCATATATTTTGACCTATAACTCGTTTGACCGTAAATTCCAGAAAAATGAAATTTGTTGATAATAACTCCTATGGCAAGAACTTTCGAACAAGTTAAAACTTGATTTGTTTTTTTGTTAAAAAAATTTCGGACTGTTCGCCGGCTGGCTGACGAAACCGACCAGAAGCTAACATCAACAGAGTACGTCGAGTTATAACTTTTTCGACAGGGCTTGTCATAAGGAGTTATTATCAACAAATGTCATTATTCTATAATTTACGGTTAACGAGTTATACGTCAAAATATATGGATATTACGCAGGACGTTTCGAACCCTGTATCTCAAGAACGGTAAGTTGTAGCTCCCTGAAATTTGTTGAATGAACTTTTCTCTATGAACTTTTAAAATAGAATAGAATAGAATATGTAAATTATTGTATTTTATCAATAATGATTTTACAATGGTTGACTTTTAAAACAATATGCCACAAGACATACCATTCTATTTAAGATTTTAAAGTTGGTCCATGCCCACCTGACTGGGGCCGTGTAGGCAAATTTTTTTTGGCTAAAATTAATCTCTCTAAAATCGAAGGGATACGTGTTTTTTTGCGTTTTCTTGTATTTATTAGCCATTCTCGAGATACGGGGGTGGGTGAGACTTTATGCTCACCCTGTATAATATGTCCTATATTGTAATATTAATAAAGTGTAAATAAATAAAAATTAGTTTGTAAACATGATGGGCCATTAGCCATTTGATTGTGTACTAAAGTGTACACAATCTTGGTAAACAACTGTGAGAGTAGTTCCTCATATTTGTGTTAATCACTTTTCGGATATCACAACACTCAAACTCCGCTTTAACAAATCTACGCTGAATCCGGGATTTGAACCACCGACCTCCAGGGTACAAGTCAAAGCTACTGAGTCGATTAGGAACAGTGAGACTAAAGGGACCTTTAGTCTCCATTCTTATAGATAAACAAGTATTGTCTCCTCTTCTTGTTCTGTTACCTCAGTACTTGATTGATAAGGCGGCGGACTTGTAACCTCGAGGTCGTGGTTTCAAGTCCCGGTTTCAGCAAAGATTTAGTAAAAGCTAGTTTGAGAAGATGTGACATTACGATATGATTAACACATGTATGATAACTATTAAAAAAAATCCCAAATCTGCTTGGGGCGGTATTTATTAACCTCTTCTTCGTGTTGTGTTTTTTTTTTAAATAAATAAATCATTCGTTTTATTTTTCATATTTCTTTTACAGACACCAATCCTAAGCCATTTTATTTGGCTTGAGGTTGGTTGATTCGCACTCCACTTCCTCATTTTGCGGCTAGTTGACCTTCCTAACGCAAGCCCTGTTAAGGGCTGCAGTGCTTCGTGTTATTGTCTTCTGGCTTGAAAGCTAGTACCGTATCGATTTTATGTCCCCGACGAGACCATGCCTCCTAATCTACGTCTGTCCCGGAGCCAGTGTAAAAGGCGGCACTCTGTGAATCCAGAGATTCCAAAGTCGCTGGTTCGAAAACCCACCGGGACATGACAAGTTATCCTCCCATTTGGATTTTACCACATAAAATATTCTCGGGCTTACTGTTGGAATAATGGGACTTAATAGTCTTCACGGGCAGTATAAATAAGGCGATATTATTATTATATTCACTCCCAATTATTTTTTTCCTCTCTTCAAACCGTGAAACTTTCGGCTCTATTGGACCAGATGTCTGGACCTATTCAATTACAATCAACTAAAGCCCCCACCTGGCAACACTTGTAGCACTTCTTACAGCTCTGCACCTTATTGTTACTGGCCCCACACTGTGAGCTTTCAGATGCGCCCCGCAGTCTTGACGCGCGCGACAAATAGTGGCCGCAGATCTCACACTTGAATGGCTTGACGCGCACATGTGCGACACCGAATGCTCTTTGAGCGTGGACTTTATTTATTTTATTTATTTATTTACACTTTATTTATAAAACAATCATCAACAAAGAATTACTGACAGTAAATTAAAAAAAAAAACAACTAAGAAGTATGTACAAAAAAAATAATAAAAATAATAAAGATCAATAATTACAGTTGTTTTGTAATCCGGGGCGAAGTTAATGCCTTAGCATTCTCTGCCACTAAACCCACTTTTTTTAATTAATAATAATATTATGATCCAGTATTTTTTTTTTACATATTACAGAGCCCCTCACCTGGCAACACTTGTACACTTCTTACAGCTCTGCACCTTATTGTTAACTGGCTACCACACTGTGACTTTGAGATGCCGCCCGCAGTCTTGACGCGCGCGACAAATAGTGACCGCAATCTCACACTTAAATGGCTTGACGCGCATGTGCGACACCGAATGTTCTTTTAGGGTGACTTGTTGATGAACTTCTTGCCGCAAGTCCTCACACTCATACTCCCCGCACGTTCTCGTGTACCGCTGTGGACGAGAGGGACAGGTTGGTTCTTGAAGTTCCCTTGTTGCAATGCCGCACTTGAGCGGTTGTCCTTGCCGGGATATCTGGGGGTAGGAAAAGGTTATCTTATTTCGACATGGTGCAGAAATAAGAGTGTTTTATCTGAGAATAGGCCGAAAAAAAAATGAAAAAAAAAAAAAAAAAAAAAAAAATTTGTGCCGGGGTTAATGGCAGAAATGCCTAAGGCATTAACTTCGCCCCCGGATTACAATACATGTACATTGAAAATTTAAATATTATTTTTTTCTAATCTTATTTTGTAAATACCTATTGTTAATTTTTTTATCTTTTTAAAAAATTTTTATTGTTTGTATGTATTGTAAAAAAAATAAAGTGTAAAAAAAAAAAAATAAAAAAAAAAAAATAAGTTCAGGGTTTTCAGTGAAACCCTTACAAATCGCCATTCAGAGAATGCAGACCAGGGAATGATCCGGGCAGACCCGATCGTTAACCTGCTCTATGGTAGAACTTCGAGCTACTTGATAGGTAGTTTATAAGCTACAAAGGTGTTTTTTTTTATTATAGCAAATCTAGTCCATAAGTAATTATATCCATTTTTTTAATTATATCCATTTACCGACATCAATACATGGTTTATTTACCTGACAAAACCTCCAACCGCTGAAGTGGAATACTATTAATATTGTTAATTTATTTTTTACTTGTAATTTTGTATCTAATTTCTTCCAAATAAAGGTTTATTTATTTATTTATTTTATTTACCTGACAAAACCTCACAACACGCTGAATTGGAATAATTTAATTATTGTTATCTATTTTTTAATTGTAATTTTCAATAAATAAACAATCTTACACAGTGCTTTTGGTACAAGTAGATACTTTTAATCATTCGTGACTGTTTTCTACCCATGGAACAGTCGTTTTAGATCGCAGGAGGCGGAAACGACATAATAATGAATGAAAACAAAGAGAAAGAACCAAAGAAACCCCAACCCCCGGATCCCCCGGACCCCAAGGACCCTCCGACCCCAAGGACCCCCCCGGAACCCCCAGGCCTACAGAGAGGACCCCCGAGATCTGGACCTATAAGCAGGTGAAAGGCCCTTACATCCTCTTTGTTCAAGGACCAACGAGAAAGGAGGAGCCTTGACAGAAACCATCCAAGGCTTTGGGTAATGTTTTTAAAAAGCTACACCCCCGAATAGCAAACAAAATGTCAAACACTACAAGAACGGTAAGAATAGATTTAAAACTCGTAATGAAAAAGATATGCAGAGTGCAAAATTCTAGCTACTTCCGATAAAATGAAAGAGAAGGGCTTTCCCTTTTTTATACCAAATTTTACATTACAAAACAAGGTATTATCAAAGGAGTTTTAAAAACAGAACTCAGCGAAGAAAAATCATGAAGGAATAGAACTTCCCCTAAATTGCAGTATACTAAATTAGAGTAATTTCAGTAAACCTTCAATAGAAAAGTCAATAACGATTGGATCCCAAGTGAAACTGTGCAAGTCACATTCCGTGCACAGCAACTGCCCCCATATTACATTACACACGTAAGATGTAAGTGGAACTTTCTTCCAAAGGTGCTCCAATGCTCGAATCCTAAGGTATGACAATCCCTTGAAAAATTGTAAGTTCAACAAAGGCTAGGTCAATACATGTGGTGGGGATGACCACGAGATTCATGATTGTAACGGTACCCTCCACCCCCTAAATTGTACACTGTGAAGGTGGCCACAATTCATACGTAAGAAACCTAAAAATAATAAACTGCCCTGAATTATAAAACAAGTGGAAATAAAAAAAATAATGACATTAGAAAAAAAACTTTTCTTGAAGCCCGAGGAGCCCTAAAAAACTACGCCTCAAAAATTACAAAATAGAAAACAAATTTTAAAAAATTATTCTAATCCAAGTATTCCGTTCCACAGCCCATTACACTAGTCAAAGTCGCCCCAAACTCTGTACCGAAAGAGAAGGATGAACTACCTTCCTGGATCTGAATCTCCAAAAACAGAAGAAGTGTAAACATTTTGCAACAAGGGGTACTAACATCCCTCACCCCCATCATTAAAACCATGTCAGGTAACAGAGCATCACAACCGGCATCACCATCACTTGTTCGCAAATTTACCTTTTGCGAGAAGTAAGAAAAAGGGTAAAAAAGAACCAAAAATAAATGATATAGGTACAGATAAGAAATACCCAAGTTGATTTTATCAGTCATGAAATCAGTTTTCTTAAATGAGGAGGCAAAAAAAACTCACGAAGTGAACTGCTAAATTTTATTAAGAACCAAATTTGAATTATTACAGCCAAAGTCAAACGAACCTGGCCATGAACTGAAACAGGAAGTAGGCTAAACATCACGTGGAACGCCAGATCACTGTACAAACAAACCCATAGAAAAAAAAACGCTTTGCGAAGAAAAAATCCAAATTGGAATAATAGTGAGACATGGTTTCGCCGGCAAATTTGAGAATTTTCCCGGGCTACAATAATATTCGGAAGATAGGATGATGGCAAAGCAGGAGTTGCCATCTTTCGAAATCGACAATAGTACCAAACTTTCAAATTCTCGACTTCACAGAATTCCGAATCGCAATCTGTGCCATTAAAAGGACAAATAATGAAAAACCCATTAATATAGTACATTTTAAATGCATGTACAAACCCCACCCCTAAACAGGGGAAAGCGCTGTTCTTCAAAAGTTTTCAAGGCGCTAACCATTTTCGGAGGGACACAAACTTGCCATCACTAGCCTGGGAGCGACGGACAGATAGCAAAGGCAGATATCTGTGGACGCGATCGACGACGCTGACCTGCTATTTCTTCAACACGGAGAGCCGACACCAAAAGCGTACGAACCACGTACATGAAGTCCATAGACTTAACCTTACAACGCCCGAGTTGGTATCAATTTCGACTGGAAGGTAATGGATGACCCATTGGGCCCTCAAATCATTACCCCCATTATAATCAGGCTGAAAATACAAAATTAAATCAGTTTTAAAAAAACCCAATAAGAAAATGGAAATCGGATCACTGGGAATATTTTTCAGAATGAAATTACGAACCATCAAAAAAAATTCGGAAAATGAAAAATCTTACCAAAATTTCATTGGAAACTTAAATACGCTTGTGAAAAGGCTATACCTAAAGTAAAAAAATTCAACGAAAATGGTACTTTTCGTAGACCATGGGGAATGACGAGTGCAGTAAATTACTGGACTTGAGGAAGAGAAACTTCGTAAGTATAAAATACCCTGTTTTGCTCGAAGAAATTTTTTTTAGAGTATACAAGAAGTGATCAAAATTCAAAAAATATTAAAAAAACAAAAAAAGGGCGTGGCAATCCTTTGTAATTCCTTAAATCGCCATTAAAGATTAAAGAAGTCTGGAACTCAAAAAAAATTAAAAATAGGGAAAAATGCCCCTCCTTCCCCATTGAAGAAGGGAGTGGTCGGAAAATCTTTCAGCCACTGGCCCTCCGTAGTGAGTCAAATGTGCCTTCTCTACTCCCCCAACCTAGAGGAAAGGGAGGAAATGAAAAAAAATTTATCATGGATAACTGAAACAAGAGTACAAAGCACTTCGAATACCACCGGTTTGGACAACGTTCACTATCCTATGTTCAAAACAACCATATATTGCAAAGCAATTTCTATTAATGTTTTTAAAAAATTTTTGGATATCGGTAAAATCCCAAGGAATGGGACACGTAATTATTGTCCCTTTTTTTAAAACCGGGAAAATCTCCTTGCCATAAATCTTTCGCCCCATCTCCTTAGCTTCATGTATGCTTAAAACTTTTGAAAGAATGGCAAAAATAGGCTAGACTGGTGGCTTGAAAAAAATAAATCTTATCTCATCACAAAACGATTTCAGGAGATGCAGATCCGTCACCGATCTCAAGCTTCACTCCCCGGGTTTCAAATCGACGCGGCTTCACCAAAGCGATCCCACTACTGGTTTCCGATGTGGAAGGCGCGTACAGCGCTGAAACAGATACCAACCTAATGGAAAAAACTCGTCCCTTAAAAACACCGCCTAGGTCACGAAATCATCTACAGTATAATATCTCATCGAACACCTACACCTAAGAATCAATAACAATCAAACTGGACCCAGGAAACTTGGCTCGGCTTGGGGCAGGGATTCATACTAGTTTGCCCCTGTTACTTTGTTAACACGAGATCTACGACTCTCTATTCCCCCCGAGATACCGTCATAGAATTTTAGACGATTTGCCATCATTACACAATAATCCCCTGAGACTGTAGGCTAATATTAAAAGCGAAGCTCGCCGTTGAAAAATTTTTGTCGGATAACGGACGAAAATAACGTCCCCCCAAAAAATGAAGTGTTCTGTCTCACGAAAACGAAGACTCACTGTACCTGACTTTAATCGGTGAACGAATTTCAAATCCCCCCATCAATAAAACAGTGCGATTTCTAGGCCTCATTCTGGGGAAAGAAAGCTCAACTGGACAAACCATATTGAACAGTTGCACTAAATCCCAAGTTTAATAAATATAAGAAACTGGCATAAGCCCTGGGGAATGGATCCAAAAATTGCACTAACATTCTACGAGCTACAATCCGATCAACCTAGCTTGGTTCCATATTCTACTCGACTCACAAATCAAACGCAGCGGTTCACACATCAACGAAAGCGATTAGAATAGCTATGGGCTACCTAAACATACACCCAAGATGTGATGCTATAAGAGTCGAGAGATTCAATAGTAAATAAGCACATATTCTTGTAACAGATTTTCTTGAAAATATTGGCCACCCGAAGGCCCCCCCACCCCACCCTAAACGATTTTCCATCAGTCATCTTACATCCAAAAATTAAAGAATAAGTGAACCCACTTCTAGTAAGGTTATTGGAACATGACAAATACAACACAAAAATTTCTTAGTGATAAATCTCCTATCTACTTTTTGAATATGATACAGTATTCACGCATGAGAGGGGAGTCAAAGCTTAAACGAGACCCCCCCTGCCACCCAAGCAAAACATATTTTTTTTCACGAGGTGAGAGAAAAGTCCCTCGGGGTCATTTGATCTTTACAGATGGCTCAAAGCTTGAACAATCAGTTGGATCAGCATTTTACGATCTACAGACCAAAAATGGTGAAGGTTTCAAACTTCACAACTTTTCTACCATCTTCACTGCCGAAGTCCCTTCGCCCTTTACAAGCCCTGAAATATGCAACAACTCTGGACAGTAACGAGATTCTTTATCTCAGACAGCAAAAGTAGTCTCGACGTGCTATCAAATGCTTCCGTAACGGAAGGCTAAGTCACCTTGTTTTGGAAATACTAAAAGTACTGACCAAGTTACAGACCGCAAATAAATTAGAATATTCGTCTGGTCCGCGACACACAGGGAACTCAGGAAACGAGATGGCTGATCAGCTTGCGAAGGAAGCAGCCCAGAGCTCTGCACCCCCCCTCCCACTACCCCGTCCCAGTGCAGGATGCCAGAGCCACCACCGACATTAACCATCAACTCAAGTGGAGAACCAATATTAGAAATACAAATAATAATAAAGGCGCCCTTCATAAAAATCTTTTTATGTTACAAATAATAGGACCTGGTTCCACAAAGCCCCTGGCTATAGAAAATTCGTAGTTACCCTAAATAGGATAAGGTCAAATCACGCACTTTGCAAGGCTTACTTACATAAAATTAATATTGCCCCCCACTGACAAGTGTGACCTTTGCTATGAAAGAGAGGATTTGGAGCATATCATAATGTGCTGCCAAAAATACCTCCCTGGTAGGAAAATTCTTTTCCCAACAAATAGAAAATCATTTAGATCAACCATTTAATTATACCTCTATTTACGAAATGTAACAATGTTACAACTTTCTGTTTAAATTTTTACAGAGTAACAAAATATTACGTAAGGATATAAATAATAATTAAACATGTTCACTCTTTCACCTTTTTTTCTAACTTCTATGTCTATGAATTTTGCTGTACCTTGTTTTTAATTTGTACACAAATTCGAAAATAAAAATGGCTGTATGGACTTATTTTGGTTCACTTGCCAATAATAAAAAAAAAAAAAAAAAAAAATTGTAATTTTGTATCTAATTTATTCCAAATAAAGGTTTATTTATTTTATTTTACCTGACAAAACCTCAGCAACAACGCTGAATTGGAATACTCTTAATTATTGTTAATTTATTTTTTAATTGTAATTTTTGTATCTAATTTATTCCAAATAAGGTTTATTTATTTTGTTTACCTGACATGACTAATTTATTTTTTAATTGTAATTTTGTATCTAATTTATTCCAAATAAAGGTTTATTATTTATTTTTTTATTTTATTCACCTGACATGATCGTAGAGGCTACTCTCATCATCGAAGTCCTGAAACAGATGTCGCACTTCAGCTGCATGGGTTCCCCAGATGGTGTTGCAGATGGAACGTGTGTCGCATCTTGGAGGGGAAGTTTGATGTCGCACTCCTCACAACTGAAACAGGAGGCAGGGAATGAGGTAGAGAATTGAGAACAGACAAATATTTTTTTTTTTTTTTTTTTTTTTTTAAAGATGAGTGTTTCAACAGCCTTTTTATTTCGTAGGCATGAAACAGGAGCTTACTGTAGACGCTTGTGGTCGGTGTTGTAGCCTACCCATCCCCGTAGTATGCCTCCTCTCTATGGGCGAGAAGTGACACAATACTTCCCAATTAGGTGCTGGGTCAACACGAGCGCACCGGAAGGTATCCCTTACAAACAATTGTAACCAAATATTATTACCAAATATGTAACCAAACCAAAATATTAGGGAAGTTTGATGTCGCACATCCTCACAACTGAAACAGGAGGCAGGTCAGAGGTAGAGAATCGAGAAAACGACAAATAAAATCTTAGGGAAGTTGATGTCGCACTCCTCACCAAACTGAAACAGGAGACAGGTAATGCGGTAGAGAATTGAGAAACAGACAAATAAATATAGGGAAGTTGATGTCGCACTCCTCACAGCTGAAACAGGAGACAGGTAAGGCGGTAGAGAATTGAGAAACAGACAAATAAATATTAGGGAAGTTGATGCGCACTCCTCACAACTGAAACAGGAGACAGGTAATGCGGTAGAGTATTGAGAAACAGACAAATAAAATATTAGGGAAGTTGATGTCGCACTCCTCACAACTGAAACAGAGACAGGTAATGCGGTAGAGAATTGAGAAAACAGCAAATAAATATTAGGGAAGTTGATGTCGCACTCCTCACAACTGAAACAGGAGACAGGTAATGCGGTAGAGTATTGAGAAACAGACAAATAAATATTAGGGAAGTTGATGTCGCACTCCTCACAACTGAAACAGGAGGCAGGTAATGCGGTAGACAATTGAGAAATAGACAAATAAATTTAGTTTTTATACTATTTGCCTACTGTACTAGTAATATTTAAGTATGTATAGTTGTATCATAACATTGTAGGTATACCCATAATATATCATACACGCAAATGCAATACTATTGCGAGTGTATGCATAAATAAAAAAAAATAATAAAAAAAAGACAGGAGAACTCAGAGGAAATTTACGTGAGAAAGCAAAAGTTATCATGTTTGAGTTTTTTTGTTTTTTAAAGTGTTTATTTCTAGCCATTTATGAAACTTTGAAGGGATTTTACACCAATAAATGAGACTTTGTTTTAGAATGAGACTAGAAGAACTCTTTAATCTCATTCTTGCAGGATAAACACATTGTGCTGTATGACAGTATGAATCAGTGAGTTACTGGCTTTTTGTGTTTTTATAAGTATATATTTCCAACAAAGATTTTTTTTAAAATTTAGGCTAACGTCGCTTTCAACTGAATGCTCGAATCGGACAAACCATTCACTCAAATTAATCTCACCCAGCCTGAATGGGTCTGGAATAGACCAGACCCATCACGAGGTTCGAATTGAATGCTCACACATCCAAATCCTAACCTCGTTGGACGTTCCTTAACTTCGGTGACAAAACGAGAACTGTGCCATCGACGGCGTCTTCTCACATATAGAATAGAATAGAATAAGCATAGAATAGAATAGAATAGAATCGAAGAGAATATACCTTGTTTATAACTGCCGAGGTAAGACTGAAAAGTCCCTTTAACCCAGCCGCAAAATAACTATCTGAGAAAACAACTAACCGGTTTGTTGACAATGTTCGGGCAGCGTGCTTGACCAGATTGATCTGACTCTTGAATCCGGCTTTTGCAGGCGGGACACCGGTAGTACTTGGGTCGGATGAATATCTGCCGGGGTGTGGTCCAGGAGGTGAGTCCGGATAGCGACCGTATCGTTGCCTAGCCGACGTTGCACACCGGACAGGAAATGAGGTTCATTTCTCCTGGAAACAGAAGAAAGTTGGCGAACTTTGGAATCATATTGGAAGAAATGCCGTAGGCATTAGCACCGCCCTTGATCAAGTTTTGTTTAATAATTTAAACTTTGTTTCTTGTAAATTGTATAACTAATTTTTGTAAATAAAACTTGATTGAATCTGTTTAATAATATTCTCACAAACACTTGATGGATGGTAGAGAGCTAACAGTTATGAACTGTTAGCGTAATGGGACTTTGTCTCGAGCCGACAGTCTAAAATAAAGCACTACAAATACATACTATACTATACTATACTATTAATTATTAAATATTTTTTTTTTAATTTTAATTTTAAAATAATTAACGGAACTACCCATTTTCACAAATTTCCCTATCTATTCTAATAAAAAATAAAACTTAGGTCTAGTAAAAGTAATAAATACATTAATAGATATAAAGAACTATATATGGACCAGTACAAATAATGATTATTAAAATTTGAAACAATACCATAAACAATAAGAAGGGGAAAAAATAGATAAACTAAATATACAAAGTCTGGCTGGAGGAACGTTAAACGGGAGAAGACCAGTGTCCACTAGAGGACTATAAACAGAGAACAGACGGCCAACCCTTACAAGCCAGGTACTTGCAGTTTCCTAAGGGTTTAATTGGCTTATAAGGAAAGTCCAAGTCCTCATGATGGTTGATCGCACATAGAAGTATGCCGTTCAAGACGAGCCAATTTTGAAATAAAGTTGCTTGAGACCATCACTCAACCCTTTCAGCTGTAGCCAAGAAGATCTATACCTACCTCAGGTATATGAGTGTCGCAGAGATGGTTGCAGAGCTATACCCTACCCTCAGGTATAATGAGTGTCGTTAGAGATGGTTGCAGAGCTATACCTCCTCAGGTATATGAGTAGAGCTATACCTACCTCAGGTATATAGATAGAGCTATACCTACCTCAGGTATATGAGAAGAGCATACCTACCCCAGTTATATGAGTGTCGTAGAGATGGTTGCGGGAGCAACTCATTGAGTCCCGTCTGGATTTGTCCATTTTTGTCGATGCTTCATTGATCCCAAGGTTTGGAACGGTTGAAGTTATCGTACCACCATTGAGTCCCGTACATAATTAATACCTATTTTTTCCTTATACATAAACTTGTACATAGAAGATCATATTATTTGTCCAGTCAGTTGGGTCTCCCTCCTCAAAAAAAATTAGAACACTCTTTTAATTTTTTATGAAGAATTCTTGTTTTATTTTTATTCATAAATGAAAAAAATGAAATTATTGTCTATTGGAATTTGATGCGTAAGTGAATTTTTTTGTTAGAGGAATTTTGTAGTTAGATAGGGTTAGGTAAAGTTTACAAGTGAGATTGCACGATAGATCACTGACTTCAGTTTGTCGGGTAGATGGTTGGGTGAGGGGCTTAGGTTAGGTTGAAATTAGCGCAGGCGGTTAGGCCGGGTCGCGCAGTGACCCGGTCTAACCCTCGCTAATTTCAACCTAACCTAAGCCCCTCACCCAAGCTTCCTAGCTGGCTAACGAAACACAAACATTTAGTCATAACTGTCCTCGTATTCATTTTTATAAAAATTAACTTGTTCTTATTTACTTCTCTTATATACTAACATCAGGTAAAGGGACTCAATGATCATATGGTCTGGTAGACCGAAAAATATAAAGGGACTCAATGAGTCATATATGGTCTGAGGTACCTGCTAAAATTACGGGACTCAATGACATAAAAAAAGGTCAACGGACCAAAGAGTGTACGTCCGATGGTTGCAGAGCTTATACCTCCCTCAGGTATATGAGTGTCGTAGAGATGGTTGCAGAGCTCGTCAAAGATGAGGCCATGGTCTCCTGGTCTTCACAGATGGGACACTCGTACGGTGGTCCTTTCCGTCAGCTCGCAGTGGTCTCCACAATGTGCTTGCCATTTCCTGTGGAAACACAAGGACGGCATTAATGAAAGCTTCAGTCGGCTTCAACAGTAGTTGACGCTGTTTATTTTACTTCCGATAAATTTCTATTTTTTATATTCATTTTACTACGCCACAATGATGTTTGCCAAAGGACAGTGTAATAGGTTTGTAAAATTAAGGTGAAAATCAAAATACAGAGGTATTGTGTTTATGTAAAATAAATATTTTTTGCTCCGATACAATTTTATTATTATTATATTATTCAACAATTTTGTCAAACTTTATTTCAATTTTTTATATACAGGTGCACTGGTACAGTGAAAGGGTATAATTATGTAAAAGTAACAAAGCTGATCAAGGTGGTGATAATGCCTTTGACATTATCTTTCGAATTAACATTCTACAGGGTGTCCCGTATACAGATGCAAATATTTTTTGAGGTAGGTTCAGCCCACCGTGGACTATCATATGAGCGAAACTTGCAGTGGGGCATTTTGTTTCGTTAAAGAGTTATGGCCAAATCCCTGTTTTTTCCCACAGGTCCAGAGGTCACTTGGATCGTGCACGTTTTTTAAAGAAATGATAGCCATAAAGTAATTTTTGACTTCATGTATGGAATATCATGCATACTTCCCTTCGAATGCACTTGGTTGCATAAAAAAAAATATTGAAAGTCCAGAGAGATATTTAATCAAAGTTCAATACTTTTCTAAAATTTGATTTTTCCCCTTTTTCCCTTTCGTGAATTTAAAGTACTTCTACATTGCAATTCGCGTATCACTAGTTAAAAAAATACCCTATTATGTTTAATTTTTAGAAAAAAGAAAGCTCATTTATATTACTTTAAAGATCATGGAACATGGAACGCAGTATACACAAAGCTCAAAAAACACTTCTGAATCATGATGGAAAATCAAATTTGGCTGAATTTTAACAGAATTGGCGCGTAGTTTTTGAGGTATATAATACACTGCTCTGGGATTTAACAGAGGGAAATTGATCATTCACAGTGGTCCGGTCGTGTGAACTTTTATGTGAATGGGGTTACGGGTCACCAGGGTTATCATGAGGAAAAATGAGAGGCTGCAACGAAAGCAGCAACCAGTGGTGTAATTATGGACAAAGAATACACATGGAGAAAGACTCTGCGCTAACAACAAAAAATCGCATTTTAATTTTTACACGTAAAATTATCACATTTTGTGTTTATCACATCATGATATCAAAAACTAAACAAATATGCCGAAAATTAACCTCGGGTAAAACTCGAACATCCAACCTTAAGGTAACTATAATATTAATACTTTATTGATAAACTAGAAACATGATACATTCTGCAACACAGGACATGAAATGAAAAGAACCCAAAAGAATATGTAGCGAACCAAGGGCGAAGTTAAAGCTGTGGCTTTCTCTTCCACCGAACAATTGATCGCCTCTTATTTTAACTATTACATTTGATTGATATAGTTGGTTAATAGAACTATTTGAACTCAGAAATTTTTCATTTATAACTTTCAGTTGTGGCACAAAAATGGTCACACAGACCGCTTCAGGGCATCGAGTGTTCTTCAAAATGCAATAGCGCCCCAGATTCAAAATTTGATAGATGTGTTTCTCTCCTTCTGGTGCCGTTTAATAAGGGTATCTCATTCGTTCCTTCACGCGTCTGAAAGAACTTTGTATTTATTGAAAACAAAATAGCAAAGGGTATTTTTTTACCTAGTGATACGCAGAATTGCAATTGTAGAAGTACTCTAAATTCACGAAAGGGAAAAAGGGGAAAAATTAAATTTTAGAAAAGTATTGGAACTTATGATTAAATATCTCTCTGGTCTTTCAATAATTTTTTTATGCAACCAACTGTATTCGAAGGGAAATATGCATAATATCCATACATGAAGTCAAAAATTACTTTCTGGCTATCATTTCTTTAAAAACGTCCATCGATCCAAGTGACTTCTAGACCTGTGGGAAAAAACAGGATTTGGCCAAACTCTTTAACGAAGCAAAATGCCCCACTGCAAGTTTCGCTCATATGATAGTCCACGGTGGGCTGAACCTACCCTCAAAATATTTGCATCTGTATACGGGACACCCTGTATATTAAATGGCTGTTTAGTATGGTGAAATTTTCATCACATTTTTTTTAGGGAATTAAAAATATCGTCTGACTACTTGTAATATTATTTAATTTAATTTACATGGGAGAAATAAACAAATTCGAGATTCGAACTGCATCTGGCACATGAGAATTCAGAAAAT